>ML219673.1:0-35127 GCA_004785975.1 Popillia japonica
GGCATGTCCGACATCTACCAAAATAAGAAAGTGAAGTTTTGATGTGACAGTTATCCGATATGGAGCCAATAAATATTCCGCTGGTGGACAGAGGAAAATTTGTGAAAAATTAAATTTGCATTCTATAATGTATACAGAATGTATTTATTAGCCAGATGGATTATAAGATGGCGTCAGACGTTTTCGGAATCGGCCTATGAACACTTAAAAAAATTCAACGAAAAACTTAAATTTCCTACGTTTACTATTTGTTTAAAACACAATAATCTTTTTTTAGGTGTTGGTCGACGCAATTAGGTTTTCTGTTGACCATTAGCGTACGTTGTATCTTCTACATTGTTACAGTTAAAAGCTATTAAAAACAAAATTGCCCATAAAAAGTATACTCTGTAAGGTGGAACAAAGAACTAAACCCGAAAGTAAAGTGTAATGAAAAAGTATATTAGCAATAAACAAAATTATTTTTGAGGATACCAGCATTTCAAAAATGCCTTTTTGTGTGTTTATTTCATTCTAAATCGCCATAATAACCTTCCTCATTTACCATGACAGGCATTTTTACAATTATAGAAAAGCAAAACTTGTTTCTTTATTTTATATCTTTAAACTCTCTCAATTTAATATTCCAGAAGGATTAATACTATTTCTCTATACTCAGGTGGTATTATATACTTAACTATTACAATATTACTTTTTCATTAGACAAGCATCTACAATGCTGTTATATCACAGATAACGTTATATCAAAGCGAGTTGTGCAATGTAAAGAAAATGTGCAAGCATTAAGTACTACAAGACATTTATAGATGATAGTATTACTTACATTTTGCAGGAGGGTTTTATACAAATGAGATGTTACTTCATCAAATTTTTCAGATGTTCTATATGAAGACAAAAACAAGTTAACGCGCAATAACCCATACAGTTTTAAAAATATGAACAGGAACAAATTATAAACTTAAGACCGAATAGTTGAAACTAGTCAATTATTGAAATATATACACTATGTGAACAACGATTATGGATGTTAGCTTGATGTCATATAAATATGTAGGTACTGCAACATACAAAGCAATGTGAGTCTATATTAATACGATGATGAAAATCTTCGAAAGCTAGTGTAATGTATCCTACGAACACTGATGTGATTGTCAAATCATGATCAATGACTCTTGTCAACATGCAAGAAACATAAATGATGACACGTTGTTTCGAGTATCTAAGAGCATTCTAGCACATTCAATAATGTCAAATAAGAAGATGAATGGTAGTAGATGAACGTTAACGCTTAAAGATGATTGAAAATACCTGCGAATCTGCCGTTTTAGAAGTTGTACCAGTAGAAGTTTGCGCACAGGATACAGGTGTATCAAATTGTACCAAAGGATTTGCAGGAGACGAAGCAGAAGGTGAAGGAGAGTGCGATCGTTGCAACTGTGGCGAAGAATTGTTACTGTTCCGATCTAACCCAGTTTGGGGACCGCCTGAACGATGTGTACTCCGCAACACCCTTTGATGACATGAACTAACTCTCTGTAATTAGCAGTATTTGCATTAATAGTACAACAAACATTGAATGAGCTATCTAATGCTACCAAAAATATGTTTCAATCAGAGATCTGTCCAGGAATTGTCTTTCACAGTCTGCATTTACTATAATGAAATCACAATTACATTTTCAGTAACTTACAAATAGCTGGCAATTACGTTACTTTCACATTTAGTTAGTGTTAACACTTATAATAGATAAACAAACGATATTATTTTACCCACAAAACACCAAACTTTCACGATAAACAGCGAAATGGTAAAACTGCAATAATATTAATTATTATTGCCTTGATAATAGTGCTAATCATCATAATCTAGTTAATGAGAATTTCACCTTTGAAATAAGTCGAGTTTATGATAAACGTTTGGTGTTGTGTTAACTTCTACACTAATTTAATTTTGTTTTTGTCTAATGTGTCAACACTTTAGAACAAAGTTATAATAAGAATTTTTCACGTCCAACAACACTTACAGAATTGCTTTCAACAAGAGTAAGAGCCAAGCCTAACTACCACAGTAATTTTGAGTTCGTGTCTCCCATGGCTGGCGATTCGAATGCAAGTAATTTTATCAAGACTATGAAAAGAGCATCAATCTCCCTTAATTATAGTACGATTGTACCGTAACAGAAAACAATGTTGTTTTTGTACTAATTTGTAAATATAATGTACGGTTAGTACATGTGTTTTCTTTATTTACCTGCTTTTTGATGAGACAACCAAGTACGCTAAAGATTGTTTCAGTGTGCCAAAGATCTAAATTAATCAATTCCTAAAACTCTCATTTTCATCAGGCATGCGTACAATAGAAACGTTTCTATGTAAACAGAGTTTTCAACTCACATTTTACATTTTCAACTACGCCAGTAATCAATAAACAAATGTAATGCACCTATAGTAAAACTACCGAAATTAAGTTTAAGAATTTTACATGTAAGCAGATATATTCGCTTGAAAACATGAATTATGTAACTTGAACAGTAATGATAAATATGACGCAACATTGCTAAAACGTTTACCTTTATCTTTGGCGTGGTGCTATTAAAACTGTTATTAGTAAATACGGTAGTAGACATGCTAATATAATAATTAAACCAACCTGATCATCGCCACTATTGCCTGATGTATCTTTTTTATCTTCTGCCTTTCCAACGCTTTCTGTGGGGCTGGTTGTTCCTCCTGAATTATCCTTTTCACTGTTATCACTACTATTCGAACTTGGAACAACGTATGGCAATGCCTGTGATCTCTGCGAGCTATTCTTTCCATTTCTACTCTGTCCACTTTCTTGTTCACTTGTGCTACTTTGCGGTATAACTATTTTCAACGGAGGTACTTTCAAATCCGATTTACCATCTTCGATTTCACCCTCACTTATACTCCCCGGTTTAGGACTTGTGCAAGGGCTTTTCTTTTCAGAATTACCTTTTGTTGTACCAGCATTACCCAATTTTCCCTGAACACCTGTTGATAGTTTACCCGTTTGTGTTTTTCCTTGCCCAGTGCTTCTTTGCTGCGTTGCCACTTTTGAATCCTTTCCACTTTCATCCTTTCTCTTTTTCCTCCTCGATTCATCGTCGTTTCCTGTTTCCTCGTGAGAATCGGCCATATCGGAAAAATTTCTCTTACTTCCTTCATCGCTTTGAGACGTTTGCACGTTCAGTGGATCAACATCTTCCGCTTCCGTTTCTAGCAGTTCTGTACTTTTATGATCTAATGATGAATCTGACTCTTTGACTGATTTAAATTCATACACATCATCTGCATTACCTTTTGAAGTATCCATACTTTCCTCACTCGCGACGTTTTTCTGCTTCGTTGTGTCTGTAACCTTCTTTTCATCCCTCGAACGAGGTTGTAGTCTTGTAGTTACACTTGATTCTAAAAGTAATTTTTTTTTTAGTATTGACGGGAACAGTAACGGGTCGAAATTTGAACACAAACACAGAACATATATGGTCAAAATAAAAATAATGAAAGAAATTGTGGTTCCAGCCAATACAAAAAATAACACCTAAGTAAAACTGAAAATAACTTGTGTCATACAAAATGTGAATGAATGTTGATAATCAGTCTAATATGTACTGACTTAACTTCAGTTATTTTCCTTAACTATTGCACAAGATTGCAAATAGCGACTTGCGACGTTTTACATCGAATATGAATGAAGAAAATACTAAACACTAAAACTTCCTTATTGCTTAGTTGAGTGATAAAAAAGCAATTACTACTAAAACGTTTAAATTCAATTTGAGTTTCCAACTGATATTTCACCGGTTATCAAATCTAAACCACGCAAGTTAAAAAAACAGGGTCTATTTTTAGCCGATATTCGATTAACGTAGGTATGGACAACTATCAGGACCTAAGGTAACATTGTCTTAGGTCCGGATGTGTCTCCATGTACATACATCTACATAACTGTCTGTATCTTATTTCAAGTCATATCGATAGCTAGGTTGTAAAACAGATAAACAAGTACGAATACGCAGATCTGATAGAATAAGGAATAAAATAAAAATTAAACTAACCTTTGGTTTCGTATATTTACAATGGTTGGTTAATGACATTTAGAAACTGTTCCAGCAAATGCTGGCTAACCAGCAAATGCTGACTAACCAGCAAATGCTGGCTAACTTTTCCGATTTCTCCATAGCAGAATTTGTAATTTTCTGTTTTTTTTTTAATTTCGTTGATCAAATTTATTTTCTTTTTCATTCACGACCATTATTCCAATAATCTTATTTTAAAAATACACAAATCACAGTATTTTATTATTTTGGTTATGTCTTTTCCAGCATATGTAGGGTAAATTTGTGGAAACCCCCAAAAATTCTCCGAAACAATTGGCGATGTTTCAGCTGCGAAATGTGATGTAATACTTTACTTTTTAGTATAATGAATATAAGTGATTAAACCTGGACGAAAGAAAACTTGCAAGTTGAGCAAAGTTTTGGCTTTTGCGATAGTTGACACGTCAAGCTATCGCGGTCTTTTGGAATCTGTCACTCTCTATTTGCTCTAGAATCTAGATTAGTGGCGAAACATCGAAATGATAACTTTATTTTATTTGTATTACGTAATATTAGACTTTCTTGGCCCGAACCTAAAGGTTCTCTTAATGCAGATGATAGAATTATTTCGGCAATTAAACTTCAGTTACTATAATTCCTTCCCCATCTACGAAAGCTTGTATGGCGACAGATGTCGTGACCCATATCTATTGTACCGAATTTCTTCAAAATACGCCCTCCTAAGTCATCTCGGTTTTTGGCAATTACTTGTTTCTTGCAACGTTAATACAGTCACAAAAAAGACTTGAGATCAAACAATACATTTATAATACTATTGTTAGAAAAACTGTCATCAAATAAAATACCTACATTGGTTCAAAACACTCAACAATTTGGTTCATATATGTACATATAAAATTTGCCGTGTAGTCACTTCTTGTGGTCGTCTGCAAGTTAACGGCGAATTTTTGTTAGCAAAATATGTAGTTTGTAAGTAAAGTATTTGTTTTTAATCGAATTAATTATTTTGTTCAACGAAACAGTACCCTTTTTTAGACAAACGTTTTAAAACACAGACCAAGGACATGATTTAGTAAATGGAATTTCGCCGCTAAAGAATTTTCATGTACTTAAAAAAAAGCACATGCTTACATCTACATGTTTTATAAAGATCCACCTAGAAAATGTCCGCTTTCTAGGTGGATTTGGGTGCGTATATCTAGATACAACACCATTATTTTTATTGTATGAAATCTTATTAACTTTGTCAACGCTTTTACATGTGCCTATGATACACATTTGTAATTTGTAGGCAATTAGTATTTAATTTTTTGTCTTAATTCTCACGCATAGTTAGAGATTTTACTCAATAAAACTTATATGTATATTCTCGGTCTTAAATTTGAATGGTGAAGTGAATGAAGTTGAAATCTATACCAACATGAAATATATTTTTATCTTCTCTCTTTTATAGGCATAATAAAAAATTAAGGCATTATAAGACACAGTTAATCTATACTAAAATTTGTAGTAAACTTTAATGGTTAAATTAGCAAATAGAGTAATTGTTACTTGAAAAAATGTAATTAATTTATATTTTATATATATTTCTTTATCTTGTGAGTACAAACAAAACCTAATGTTTGCTATGATTTTTTTGTATTTAATAGCACATGGAAAATAAAGTTAATCAATTGTATTATACTTTACTTTTTTAATTGCACAAGTGTTATTTGTTTATCTTTCTTAACAATGTAGTCAAGTAAACGCTGGAACTGATTGTATGCGATTACATTTCATTCCTTGTTTAAACTCCAATTCAATTTCAATTACAACTGAAACACATTTCGTCTTTGTTGCAATGTATCTGGAACCAGCAAAAATATTTGCCTTACAATTATAACCTTTATAGTATTTACAGTTATGCAGAATACTTCTATGACCAAGTTTATTTTAAAAATACAAATATTTTTCTGTGGTAGACGTGATAGATAATAGATAGTTTTACTTATGTTTGTTTGCATGAATATTATTAATTTTTTTGAATTTTTAAGATAAGAATCTCTTATGTTTGTCTCAGTCATAGAACAGTTCGGCCCAGAAGAGTTCCGATGTAATAAACACCTACACTTTCAGACCAGATATTCATTCCCAAGTACTTTTTTTGCGGTATGTTCATAAAAAATTGGTCAACTCGATTTAAATCCGGAAAGTGAATTTTTGCAGCTTTCTAAGAATTTAGTTTATGATTTGAATAATTCAGCTAAGGGTTAAAGCTGTATATTGGTAATTTTCTTTAAAATTTCTTTACGGTGTTCGTCCATAAAATCTAAAAGGTCGCCGTATTTTAGAGGAAGAATCTATCAGTTTGGCGCTCTTCTTTCTTGTCAGAAGTTATCATATTGTCATAGAAGAGATACATTAACCATTTTCTTACACATCTTGGTAGAGTAGTAACATAACATCATCTACGTCGCTTCAATCATAAATAACACGATGTATATGATCAGGAACTCCTTTTGAACTCATATTGAATGTGAGGGAGGGAAAAGTTCTTTAATATAACTTTGAGGGTACTGCTTGCTTTCGTCAATTGAATGAATCCTTTGAATAGCACTACAATCTTTATTATAAACAAAGCAACGTTGGTATAAACCGAGAATTGACTGTATATGATTGTTGTGGAATGTGTGAAATTACCTCGTGTAATATTGAACTCTTCTTGTATCAAAAGATTGTTTCTGTATAAGATGGATATAATCGGCGTTAAAATATCTACTCAACTGTTATTCAAATGGTATAGCACAGGTCTGGTATATTAGGATTAGGAAACTATGTGAGTACGAGCGTTGTAGACACTTTAGAACATATTTCCAATAAATAACTGTCGAGTGCGGCATTGATTCTAATCTGTTAGAATATCAAATATTTTTCGTCGATAATAGGTAAATAGGAATGTTGATATTTCAGATTTAGAATATCAGTTAAGAAAAGAAATTTACATTTTATGATGTAAGGCATATTTCAAAGCGGAACAATTTTTTCTTATGTTTGTGCAAATTACTCAAAATTACAAAAGAGAACGTTCATACGCAAGCGGCTTATATTATTCACAATGTTTTACTACAGTGAAAAGGTAGTAACTGTACACTGTCTATGTTCAGCTTTATATTGCTTTTTATTGTTTCCTGTGTTTTTGGAATTAAATATCCGGGGATCTAATTCGACTTTATAAATAATAGAAATATCTGACTAGGAACTTCAATAAACATTATACATAGTTTTAGTTATAACAACAGGGAATGTATATGAAATAAAGTTTATCTTTTGAATAATTTTAACAAGCATTGTTCTCAGAGTTTTAATAGGAATATGTACTGCGGTCGAAAACAAGTTGAAAATCTGTAATGGCCTTAACAAGTTCGCAAATCAACCATTTACGAGATAAAACTGATTTTTCGGAAGATACTCATACTTTAATTATGTACCTACTTAATGATCTCAGCACGAATTTTTCATATGACATTATGATACGATTGCAGCCAATGCGCATATCTACAGTCATGGTCCATACGTTCTATTAATTACTTAATGATCACATCGACTTGGTTTTGATTCAGTTACGTTAAGATAACAAAAATGCCAATGCTTTGAATGTACACTGTTTTCTTGCTGAAACATATCGTAAGCGGCACCTGCTTTCGTATGTAATGTTTCAAACAATTTTCGATGACTTCCACGAGAATAAGTTTTATGTATTTTTGAGAAACGTCACGAAACAATTTTCGTTCATTGCATGGCTTGGACAATCTTCTAAAACTCAATCAAAAAAATATTGTAGTTTTATGTTGGAGAGTTAGCTTCTGGACTCACGACCGTTAGGACTTCACAACTTCTCATACGATGTTTTGGAATACATTTATAACAATTAGTCTTTACGTCCTGGGGAGTCCTGGATTTGTAAACGCATGTCTGTCCTTAAATTATTAATATAACCTAATAGTACTTAATAATGATCAAGGAAATGTCATTGAAAGTGACACACGGAATTATATGTAATGTATGTATGTTTTGACTTAAGTCAAACGTCTGTCGAGTAAGTAGTAGTAATTCATGACATTTATAAATTAGTATCCAATGCGTTTCGCAATACATAGCTACCTCAGACCTAAAGGCTGATTGACTGTTTGTTATACACGGTGGCCACAAAAATGCGGATAAACGCCAGGTAGACGGATTCTATGTTCCATTCTGAGTCGATAATCTTATTTCAAAAATGGTGTACGGTCCTTCCTTTAGCCAGCCGAGGTCATCAAATCTCAAAATGTATAATTAAAATTTAGAGAAATTCGTACAATTTACCAATGAAAAATCATTATGGTAAAATTTGAAAGTCTAATTGTGCAAAATGCATATACGCAGCTAATCGATTTCAGCAATATTTTCCATTTTTTAACAGATCTTCAACAGCATATTTCTAAAGTAAGTACATATAACAACGTGGTACAAAAGACTTGCTTGTTTGAAATTAAAAACTAAATCGATTTTTGACGTTTCTCGAAATGACATTTGTATGTTCAAATTAGTTGACGTATTGTGTCATAAGTGTAGAATGTTTACTTTTGGAGAGTACGCTGATATGTATGTACATTGTATTCGGATTTTGTAACAATGGAAACAAGCAATGGAAACGCGGCAAAAGCAGAATACCAACTACGGTACCCACAACGGCGACAGCCATCTACAAATACATTCCGAACACTGGATCAGCGACCTAGAGAAACTGGCACAGTAATACCCAAATATCGCAACAGCGGTAGACCTAGAGAGCGTCGAACAGTCCAATTAAACCAATAGCATGGCCAGCGAGATCTCCCGATATTAATCCTCTGGACTTTTTCGTTTGGGGGTTCTTAAAGGAAAAAAGTCTATGCAACTCCTCCAGCCAACGAAGGGAACGTAATTAATAGAATTAACGCCGCAATTCGACTAATTACTGCCGATGTTAGAGCGAGTTTTGAATTCACTTCCTCGAAGATTAGAACTGTGTTAGGAAACAGATGGCTACCAATTTGAGCAACTCGTATAAATTCTCATAGCAATATATTTTTTAATTTTAATAAACACTTAAGGTCACATAAAAATTTTATTAATTTTATTAATCTCCGTAATCCCAAATAAATAAATGTTATGATTACTGTCACGTATTTGTCTGATTAGATGTTGCCAAATTTATAGTCCCTTTGAGCTGCTCGTGTGGCTTAAGGAAAGACTGTACAACTTATTTTAATTAAGGTTATCGACTCAGAATTGAACATAGAATCGGTCTACCTGGCGTTTATCCGCATTTTTGTGGCCACCGTGTATATCAATATAATAATAATAATAATAGTATTTTATTAGTTAAAAAAAATTTAAAAAAAAACAAATAAAATTAAAGAGTACAGGATTTAGTTAAACAGTATCAAACAAGTACATAATAATAATGGTACATATTGAGAAACATTGAACTAAATATGGATAAATAATATTCACAAAAATGAGATTACATAGGTTAACCCACTTAAAATAGAGAAATTATATAATTGGGTTTCAGAATAATTTCTCTAGTTTCTGCAGTCATTTAAATAGAGCCAATTTCTACTATTCTCTCTAAACTATAAAATAAACACACTAACACGCTATCAAAGAAACGGCTCAGTCATGAAACTTGTATTTACAATTCCAAACAGATTCACAATATTTACTTATATTAATTACTGTCCTTTATCGACCGATTGGAATTTTCGTAAAAATGTTTGTTTATATTTATTCATCTCTCCTCGTGGTTTGTATATATTTGAAGTTATTGTCAATATGTTTCTGTTAATTCTGGCTGCTGTTTTCTTTACTTTATATCAGAAGTACTTGCTATTGATGCAGCTAACCTAACATTTATACTGGTGTTACGCCGAGTGGTGTTATTAGCTTTCCTGTTGACATTCAACATTCACTTTCAATTATAAAGGAGGTGCTACAATAGTGTTGCTTAAAAACAGAACTTTTACGCGAATTTTTTTATGACAAGAACAAATACTATTTGTTAGTATGGCCGACCTAACTTTTCCATTCATATCATCGGGATATCAAGTAATCTTTCTTTCTATTTCATATACTATATACCTTGTTTTTTATTAAGAAGACCTAATTTAAAATAGCCCGCTAAAATATAGGCTTACGATTGGTTTGTTGCCGGTCATGTTTACACTGCCCAAATATGCTAGATTTTAACGACGCCATATTATAGGCACAGGTGATTACGGAAATATTTCGTTAAATATTTTTCTATTATCTTTTTGTGTTTCTACTACGATTAAACAAGAAAATCAGTTTTTTAAAAACTATTTGATGGTAAAAATGGATCCACAGCCTAGTACAAGTGGATTATCAATATCGCCTCCAAGAAAACGTGTTACTTTGGGGCGTGGACATTTCTCTGTACAGGAAAAGCAAGTTATACTGAACATGTACAAGAAAATTATTAATAGTAATCCTACAATAAAGAAAACACGCATAACACTGCAAATTGCGAACACTTTAGGTAACATACATAAATAGTTATAAATATGTATATTTATATTTAACAATAATAATAGGAGTTTCGAAGTCAAGTGTTTTCCGTACCCTTGGTGAATATAAAGCTAAAGGAGTAATTTCACCACCATTAAAACGAGTTGGAAGAAAGGCGGTGCTACCTACATTTGATGACACTATTAAATACATGATAAGAAGAATCATACATGGCTTTTTTTACAATGGAGAACTTCCTACGTTAAACAAAATCTTAAAGAAAATAAGGGAAGATCAAAATATACCTCCAATGAGTCGTTTAACCTTGTATAAATTAATGAAAATGCTTAATTTTAAGTAAGTTCGGGTACTAATTGTTTAAGTGTTTTATATAATACAGAGTATGTGTTTACAGATACTTAAAACGTAATCGCAAAAGTTTACTGCTCGAACGTGATGACATTGTTTTGTGGAGACGAAGATATTTATCTTTGATATCAGAATATAGAAGTGAACAACGCCCAATCTATTATTTAGACGAAACATGGCTGAATGAAGGGCACACAAGAGCAAAAGTGTGGGTAGATGGTAATGTTACAACACGCAGACAAGCATTTATAGATGGTGTAACTACAGGTCTCAAAAATCCTACTGGTAAAGGAAGACGCTTAATTATTTTACATATTGGTTCTAAAAATGGTTTTGTCGACAATGGGTTACTACTATTTGAAGGAAGAAAAACAGTCGATTACCACGAAGAAATGGATGCAAATGTTTTTGAGGAGTGGTTCAATAATATTTTAAAGAAATTACCCGACAATAGTGTTATTGTAATGGATAATGCATCTTACCATAGCCGAAAAAAGGAAAAAATACCAACAACTTTAACACGAAAAGCAGAAATGCAAGAATGGTTACTTCAAAAACAAATACCGTTTGATCCTTCCATGGTGCGATTAGAGTTGCTGGAAATAATAAATCAACACAAGGAACATTATAATGTATACGCAGTGGATGAAATGGCAAAACAGAATAATAAAATTGTACTTAGATTACCACCTTACCATTGCGAATTGAATCCTATTGAATTAGTTTGGGCACAAATAAAAAATGAAGTAGCTGCAAAAAATAAAAGCTTCAAATTAGCCGAAGTGAAAGAACTTTTGTTCACTGCAATTGGAAATGTAACCTCAGAAACGTGGACAAAATGTGTGGAACATGTAATTAAAGAAGAAGGCAAAATGCGCAAGTTAGATGGCATAATAGATAATGTGGTGGAACCATTTATTATTTCGGTTGGAAATGATGACACCAGCGACAGTGATATGGACAGTGATAGTGATTCCGTTGAAGAATTGTAGAATTATGTATTTAAAATATAATATCATTATTGAAAACTTACATTATACCATTTTTTGTCGATTACTGTTTTAGCATTATATGTGTATTATTATGTACTAATGTAACTACATGTAATAATAACTGATTGTAGGTCAATTGGGCATCGCCCCTGCTCTCAGGAAGACGCAAGGAACAAACATACAGAAACCTAAACGTTACTTCTGTGAAAGATGAAATTGTGCCAGAGGGCCTTTACTTTCTTAAAAAAATAATATAATAATTAACATATTTTTTGTATAGTTGCTGGATCATCATTTAGATCGAATAATAATATTTATTTTTTGCTACTGTTGGATTCCGAGCAATACTAATATAGTGTTACAAGAAACAAAATGTACCTACAAACGTATGCCAGAAAAATACTGTTAATCACAATTATACCTGTGATGTATGCATACAAGTACAAACAAAGATCTTAATCCACACAAAAATGTATTTGGTTCAGTTGTTTCTGTACAGTATTGCTTAAAAAATATTATTTCGATGAAAGCTTTTAATTCAAATATCCATATATTATGATATCGACATATATATCATTAAAAATATTGCAAGTTAATGCGATATCAAATACGTTACTATACAACATGGGTAGAATATGGCTATTCGTGATAAGTCCCATGTATAAATAAAAAAACTTAACGCTCCTAAAAGCAGTACCTCTTGGGTGGAGTGGAAAACTGCTTAATTAACTTATTTGTTTTTCAGATCAGATAATAACATTGCAGACGCAAGTCGAAAAATAAATATAATTCTTGTAGTTCGGTGGACCAGCTAGTGCTTCTTTCTATTGCAATTTATAACAGTATGTAACATCAATTTTAAATTTCTGAAATACAAATTCGATGTTAATATATTTGATGTACTACAAATATAATGCAACTAATAAAATACATATTCAAATTATTGTGCGCTTATTTTAAAAAATGTATTGCATATGTGAAATAGCATGTGTAAATAACAAGTACATACTTTATTTGATTCTAATACATCATTTAAATTTACCGCCGAAATAGCTGTCAGTTTAATTTGCCTAATGTGAAGCGGATTTTATCGTTAGGTCTTCTTAATAAAAAACAAGGTATAACAAATTATATGAATATAGATATACAGGGTTTCCACGGCTGAGTGAGATATAGGAAGAATACAGAAAATCGGTTTACGGTGAATATTATCTCCCTAATACTACTTCATCCAAATTTAAGTGCCGTATATTATAACTGGGCTAAGATTGAACATTACCACAATCATAGTACGAGGAAAGTCATTTTAATAAAGCCAGAAAATTATTATTTTTAAATCTATTGTACGTGAATTCCTAATAAGGCGTTTAACGTGCGAGATACTGCAAGCGGCCAATTTTCTGGCTTTATTAAAATGACTTTCTCTGTACCATTGTGGACAATTGTGGAAATGTTCATTGTTAGCCCAGGCGGCACTTAAATTTGGATGTAATTGTATTAGGGAGATAATATATTCACCGAAAACCGATTTTATATAGGTATTCTCCCTATGTCCCACTCGGCCGTGGAAACCCTGTATGTATCTATATACATATGTATAATTATATAACAATGCGTATTAAATTTGATTTGCATCTTGTTGATCAAGATTTTGTATTGTTATACTTAATTGAAACTAAAATGTGTTTACATTTATCTGTAATATATCAATGTTATAGATTATTATAAAAGAATTTCTATTGTAGACAATGTGTATATTTAAAACCAAACACGCCCAAATTATCCATTCCAAGTCATTATAAATGACATATGTGTTGTGAATTACAATAAATTATTGACATTTCATTATTTTTAATGAAGCATGTAGTAATGTATGTACCTGCTTATTGTCGCCAAAAGAATATTACACAATTAAAAAAAAAAAGATATTTATAATTAAATGTACTGCCATTAAAATAGCACAAATCTGTATCATAAAGTTTATTCCGGTTTCAACAATTTATGTGCTACTTTATATAAATCGCAGTAACCACAAAATACATGAATTTCAAGTAGCTAAGTATGGAAACATGCTTATTTTCAGAATTTTACGAGCTCTTTGCAAAACGGTAGAACGTGTATAAATAATGTACTGTTCAAGAAGTATGGCAAATGGCAGTTTAAGTTTCGAGAGGAAACTGATGCGACAAATCTTGTTTCTCATGTGTCTATTCTAATATAGTGTGTAAATAGATTAAAACTTCTATGCATGTATTTCAATCGGTCTATTACTCAATAGAGTATGTAATTTTCAGTGTCAACACGACAGACATCCTTACACGTATTTTTCTTTTTTTTTTATTGCATACTTTTAATTCTCTTGCAATTATAATAATTATGGAAAAGTAATCGTCAAATTTATTCAACAGCAATAAGTCAAATATAATTAATACAATGTTTTACAGTTAGAAATCATTTGTATGTTTAAAAATAGTACCTATTTTAGAGGTCGTCGTAAAACTTACATAACTCGTACATCGATTAGTGTTTCGCGGAGAAAATGAAATAATTTAATTTCATATGCACGTGCAAATTTAAGAACTGGTAGTATAATATGTGTTATTTGAACTTCTACTACGTGTTAAATAAACGATGAGGCTAATAACCTTCAAGTATAAGAAATTATTTATATGATTCATTGAATACATTAATTATTTGCAAAGATAATAAGTTCACCGGCAGGTGTGACGAGTTTTGTGCTGATAGTAGTATCACTAAAAATCGTTTTACTTATTTAACTTAGGTACTTAAATATGTACCTAGATTTTATAGATTTATTTTAGATCACTCGTCCATTTGTGAAGTTTCTGTGACTAGAATAGCTAAAACTCCCAATTACTCTAAGGCAAATATACAGGTCGGTTAATTGAACGAATCCAAGACTATCAATATACCATTATGGTGCAGTTTAAAGAAATATAAACTTAGACATGCAAAAGCATGTTTTTATGATAGAGTAAAACTTACTGCTACATATATAGCATAACGCCTTTATGCTAAAAGTAACGCTAAATATTTAATTGCAAAAAGTATAATGATAAACATAATTGCAACTAAATCAGAGATATCCTGCGAACAATTGAATTTATAGATACGGAATCCCAATACAAATAACTTAGAAATGATGTATACAATATTTTAAAATAATAATTAACTACATCAATTCATTTGAAATAACGAATGATCAGTCAACACTCTGTATACCCGAACTGATTCTTAGTCAAAATTGTTTTAAAAGAATTTACCTACGTAATGGTAACAAAATAGCAAAAATTCTTATTAATCTGTTAAACTTCCGTAAAACTTCACATGTGGAATGATATAGAAATATAGCAAGTTTGTTGTTGTTATTGGTGTTATTACGCATGTTAATTTAATCTGTTAAATAACATAACATCATGTTAATCTGAACATACGTAACACAGAATAGGCTTGACATTAATTAAAATATTTTGTCCTATTTAAAAGCATACTCGAAGTAGAGCAACCGTGAGAATGTAATAACCCCTTAAGACAAACAACAAACATATTCACATACATTCTAGAAAGAAAGTTTTATTTGCAAAGTATATTATTTCAATTTGTAGTGAAAGACTACCTTTATATTAAAACCATTATTACCTAGTAAGTTGTTAATTGATCGATTAATATTTAATATACACTAAAAAGCAGATGTCTTTCGTCTACTATATTTGTGTTTCCTATATTCACATCTGAAATAATCTTCAAAACGGCATCATCAGTGCCTTCTAAATGCAGGTCCGACACCAAATATTCTTTTCTGTCGGGCACGTATTGATATAATTACTTAAAAGGGACAGAAGGCAAATTCAACAAACGAAACTTTATAAGCTAAATAAACAATTATTTCGCGACATATTTCGCCATTATGGAGGCCCAACCCTCTCGAAAAATTGGATCATTTTTTGTGAATCTTTTGGGAACTACAGTAATAATTACGTAAAAATAATAAAAGACGGTCCAGTATCTAAATCCACCAATTTTTTTGTTTATTTATCATATATATATACATATACATTTATATGAAATGGAAAGTACATAGTTTGATTCTTCAAATTTATGCTTGAATATGAATTTGAACTTAAATTCAGAAAAAACTTAATATCTACTAACTAAGGATAACTCATCGCATTGAAATATATAATAAATTGCACATTCTAAATCAATTCGATATGAATCAAACGCGTTCAACGTGCGAATATAAAATGTAGGACGTTCCTTCATTTAACCAACTATGTATCTATTCTAGAAAGAATCAGTTGGCCATTGTAAAATGTTCCCATGAGTAAATCCAAATCAATCATTTTGAATTTTCTTATTAACTTAATCGGTTAGTTCACTTCAATTGAAATCTGTCTCACTGCTTTAGAGATTAACTAACTCTCAAAAAAGATGTCTCTACAAACAAACACTTTTGGACCAGCATTGCCTTTCTACAATTTTAATTTGGTTAAATTATTTACGAATACCTATATTGAGATCTAAATTAACTTAGGTAAAATGTTAATCTAAAAAATTGAAAATAGTTTCCTCAAGGACCTATTGTAGTCTCCAATTTATATGTTGCAAAATACATTCAATTATTATATATTTGTACCTCGACGTCTATAAAGCTCCCTGTACCAAATATTTACAAGGATGCTAGAAATTGAATTTGTTAACTTCTTGATTTTTAGATAATTATATATTATATACACACATCTCAATAACGATTACCAATCACAAATAAAATTGGTGTTTCTGAAGATGAACTACACAATATCGAAACGTTTACTAACCCTAGAAAGCACGACACAATTTCAATTAAAAATAAAAATGAATATTGATTTATTGGTTTGTATAGATATGTATATCCAGATCTATATTACACAGAGAAATAATAATTACTTCTGCTGATAGATCACTAAACAATGACTGTATTATGTTAAAAACACCTATATATTGTCTTGAATAAAAAGGTCTATAATAGAACTTTAATGTATATGTATAGAACATCACATTTCGTTTATGGAAAAGTAAATAAAAGATATTCTAAAGTGTGTATTTTAAATTAAATTAGGACAATTATTAAAACTATGTAAACAAATACTTATAAAAAAAAATATTAAAATTAATTTATGAAAGCAAATTGATAAAAAGGAAGAGACACAATTGTAAATTGAATTAATATGGGCGTTTAGAATGCAAATATAAACAGTAAAATCGCAAGGAAAGAGTAACGGGCAAAATATTTGCATTTGAATTTGGTTTCATTGAAAAATCGACAAAATGGTTCTTTGCGACATACCTTGCTGTCAACTGCAAACATTGTGCACTCAGAAAATACACAGAATAACGCTTTTTAACAAGGAAAAACTAATTAATACGGTGACATTTACAACATACCTTTGTGAATCTGTGATGCACGTCGCATCTCAGGTTGGAAGCCGGTAGAACTTGTACTTACAATGCACTTGTACGACCACTATCGGCTATTGGTCACAAAGTATATTAAACCAATCCAATCCTTGCAAACTGTATAATCAAATCCTTACTCAGGATATAGTTCGACCACGACAATAAAATATCAGAATCTTGATAAAATTTATTTGTTATATAAATAGTTTCCTTGATATACAAACTTGTGATGCATAGCAATTTTAATCGGTATTCGTAATTTTTAACACGAAATTAACCTATACGAAGAATTTCTAATAAATATCAAATCTTATTTTTTCCTAAATAAACGGTATTTGAATGTAAGGTTCCAATGCAGACTAAGAACGAATATTATCGAATAATTTTTATAATTCGTGAATACAAAACAATGAAGTATATTTTTAACCGATACCAAATAAACACATATTTATCGCGATGGTTGAGCTGTAATCGAAAGTAGAGGGAGCTACAGCTGTGGCGCTAAACTTGAATGTAAATGTACCAATGTCCATTTCTCTATTTTTTTCTTTACTATCCGATCAATTATTATATCTAATAGAATAAATAGCTATTTTAAAAGCGCATATTTTAATAAAAATTAAAATTTTATCACTGTTGATAAAACAGTTAAAATGTAATAAAAATTAGTAGATATGATTTTGTGCTATAAATATAGGATCAGAATCTATCAAATGTGGTAAATACTGAAGTAACCTTACCTGATATAGGTAGATTTGGATTTAGTAAGATCGGTGTAACCCCAGGTGCAGCCACATCGACAGGTGTTTTTCCTTTCGAATTCTTGGCATAAATATCTGCACCCTTTTCGCAAAGAAGCTTAACTAGCTTTAAGTGACCATTAATTGCTGCATCATGTAAAGGTGTTTCATTATCTAGACCTTTTGCATTGACGTTAGCTCCAGCTTGCACTAACCTAAACGCCACCTCATACCAACCGTGGTTGCAAGCTTCATGTAAAGGAGTCCACCCTAATTCATGGCAATACTTAGTACTAATATACATAAGAATTTTAATACTAATACCAGCAAAATCAGCAACATTCGGATCAGCTCTGTGAGCCAATAATTTGCATACTTGCTCTACATCTCCTTTGATTGCTGCTAAGTGTAATGGTGTTTCACCACGTTCATTTCTATCTCGTGATCGAAAATTGGTAAGAGTACTTGGACTTCTGCTACCAGAATCACTGCTCGAGGAAGTCATTTGCATTAGGAGAGCCAACTGTTGTCGTTCTGACATAGGTGTTACTGGCATTGTCCTGCTACCGCCAGAGTAACTTTTAGTAGGACGCACTGAAGGCATCTTACATTTAAAAAGCTATAGTTCAGTCTGCAAATACAATTCCATTAGTTAAATAACCTAAAACTATCAAGAAAAATAACCTACGTCGTTAAACATTAAAATCTAAACTGGGCCGAAATAGCAATTGCCTATGTCATGTACTATATTGTGCAGAAGTATTTCTTCGTTAGTACAAAAAAAACGTATTTTTTAATAAAATATTTGGATATTATTCAAAAGTATTTACACCAATACATAATACCTATATTACCGACTGAGTCAAGCGATGCTGTGCTCTTCGAAATTACTTCTAATTTGAAACATAGATTGCGCCAGCAGCTATTCTATTTTGTTATTTATTGAAGCAGTTTTATATATTTACATTTAATTATTTCTAACATTTACTGTGTATTGCAGTTTTAAGATAGAATTTTTGCTTTTTTGCGATAATAAATTCTCCCAATTCATTTTTATTGGGTACAACGCGTATTTTTATTTATTACTTTCCACAAAAAGAAAAACACTAATTTTCGGATTTTTTTTGGGCAACTAAAACAAGCTTTTCCTTTTGATTTTGTCAAGAGTGGAAACTAGGGCAAAACACATATTTCCCATTTCCATCAACAATTCGATGTCTGCTTTGATTGCGTTAGATTCATCCCTTTCATTTCGATTATTGATGCTTAACCGGAATATACTTGCACTTACCTCGAAATTTTATGTTGTAAGACACCATATAGAACTTTGAATAGTTTAAGCTCTTATAAAAATTTGCTATCACTATAGTATTCGACGATATCAGCATAAAGATTATTAGGCACACTTAATGAAATCGAACATTAAGTGTGCCTAATAATCTTCAGCTAATATTTAAAAATAACTTGTTCTCATCAGACTAAGAAGTGCATGTGGAACTTGGAATAATCTTCCATTAGCTTTTTTTAGTTTAATTCATTTCAATTCATATGTATCATTACTATATACCATTACGAATCAAACCAATCTAATTTTAGCATTTTTGATCATCTACACTGCTCAAAGATATTAGAGGATATTTATTACTTGAATTGGAAAGGATTGCAAAAATATGAAAAGAAATAAAGTTATAGTAAGAACACTTGTACGCTTTAATTGCTCTTAAGTACCCACCAGAAGAAGTTATCATTGCCGTTCAGTTTTATTTTAACATTAAGTATATTTTTTTTGTGTACGAATAGGTGCAGTAGTAGAAATAAGTGTGTACAGATCTAACAAAAGTACAACTTTAGAAAACATTGTAAAAAATGTAAAATAAATAAGGCGTGTGTTCTCTTCGAATGAGTAACATGGGTTTACATATCGTGGTGCTATGAAGTAAACCAAATTGTCAAGTAATCATTAGGGTAGGTTTTTCCACTTTTCCCTATAAATAAATTTGAAGTTCTACAACCAAACGACTTGCAAGAATTTGTGAGGCAATAAGTGTTCTTCGTGCATGTTCAATAAGATTACTGCTCAAGAAGTTGTTGACCAGTTCCTTTTATAGATTTCTAAGTTTGCAACCCAATTGTTAAACATTTTGGCTCGAGTATTATCATCGACCAAAATAAATTGTTTTTTTGCATATGCGAGGACAAAGACTCTCTCCTTCATCCTAATATCTTTGGGCAGTCAAAGAACTATCCGCTGAATGAAATGCGGTACTTACCTTAATTCTGTTGTATACTTAAGGTAAGATCTTTAATGTTTAGCGGAATTGATTTACTTTTCTACTACATAGTATCTATAGTGTTAATAAATATGCGTAGGTGTCAACGGTGGAATGTTGAGGACGAAATTTGCTACTAATAATGTACTAAACACTAGGTATAGATCTACTCGTTCTGCCGAAACGTAAGCACGCATCAAAGTTTTAGGCATTATGGTAGGTATAGTATGTATGTTTTGAAAATCAAAGGTGCATGGTTTGCTCTAATCACTTCGAGTAACAAAATCCAACAACAGTTTTTGAGTTTAGTATAACTGCATTTATTTATTTACTACATACACTTTTCGTGTTACATGGATTGTATTACAACATTATAATTTCTTCCCTTCAAGATATGAAGATTTTAACGATTTTGTGTTGACACCATTTATTTGTACGTTACATTCTAATGTTCCAAATTTGTTTTCAATACAGGTTTCATAAAGCTATGAAGCTTATAAAATGTGATATAACAATAAGGCATCTAAATAGTTCCCATATGATAAACAACAGTCTACTTGGAGGACTTTTGTTCAATATATATCTTATGTAATTATAACAAATATAAAATTTAGATTCCACCTCTTGATGTAACAGCTATGTAGATACTTACATTTTGTCAGTGTGTAAATATAAATATTACGTTTAGTAAAACCCAATAAGCAGAAATTGGAAATCATTTTAATATACATAAAGTGAAATTATCTTGTGCCAATAACTTAATATCAAGCGATGGATTGCTGAAATGTACGTTTGGATGATCTGCTTATTTCTAACAGAAATACATCTACAGATACTCGATAAGTTACACAGTTAGGAGAAATTGTTTCTTTTTTTGGAAAAAAATTGCCGTCGGATGGGGTGTTCCCGTTAGAAATACAGATCGTGTGGATATGTTTGGCACGATAGAAGTAAAACTAGAGTTAATTTAATCAAATACGAAGACAATATCGCAATTAAAATATACACACTATTTAAAAATATAAATAACAATATTTACATTTAAAACTATTATAAAATTAAACATATATAAGTATATATATTATAAACAATTCGTAATATTAATGCATATAGTTAAAGAATATTTAATATAAAAATGTTGTATATACGTAAAAACCTGTGGACTAGAATATTTACAGGTTTTAAAGAATTTCCCAACTGAACGTTTTATATAGAATATGTTCTCAAATTTATCGATCGATTTATCTTCGTTTCTTTTTTAATATTATTAATCATCGATTTCAGTGTTAGGCAGCAACTTTCATAATTTCAGTTCTAGCAGTTAGCAGTAATAGAAAAATTAAAAGAAAACCGACGTGGAATAGAAGAATTGGAAATTATGAAAGTTATATATTTACAAAATCTGATATAAAAATTATTTTAGCACATTTGGAAGCAGTCAAATTATTATTATTTTATATTACATAAGTAATGAGAATAATACATGAAATAAATTAAAACAGTGTTGGTATTCTAATAAAATTATAAATCATAAATGTACAAATTAATTTACTTAATACATTATGTAGTATATATATGTATAAAACACATCACAAAAAGATATAAATGTTTAAATTAGCACCAGTATGGGAAGTAAGACGAAATTCACTTGGAAGTTCTTTTTGTAACGTGGGATAGTACAAATTAAAAAGTAAACAGGTATACATATGTTTATGTATTTACAAATACGATTTACTTAAAAAAATATACACTTAAAATTCTAGTTATCGAAATACTTTGGTTCATTTTCTGTAATTTAAGCTATCAAGAAATGGAAATAATTATCATCAACGTTCTTTCACTGATTCAGTAGGATGGCTGTCGCAGTAAATAGTAGAACTGATGGTAGTAATCGCAAACCTCGGGATACTTGGGAGTCTGTAACCACGAACAATAATCTGTTAATACAACTGTAAATACTGACAAATTAAGAGTATATTTAAATAAATTGTATGTATAAAATAATGGCTCTAATGTGGAAAACGCTAGTATAGATTTATGACATAGAGACATTTATGACTTATGTATGTATGTATTTATATTTTAAATACTGGTTTGTGTATTATCACTTGTAACATGTTGAAAGAGCTTCCATCACGCAGTATGTCAAAATAATTGCATATTACAATATAAATTTGTAATGTTACCTGACGTGGCTGGATCCCTTCCTTTGTCTGAAACAAAAATGGAAGGGTTAAGTAGAGCTTGCTAATGAATTCTTGGTTGTGCGATGCCTGCTTATAGGTTTGATCTTTGTATGTGAAAACATAAGTTTACATAATATATCAATTATATTTCTAGTGAGTTACCATGGATCGGTATATTTTTGAAGGTAGGTACCGTTTTTCATATCAATGCAGAAGATATACCTAGCAAATTTTTTCATTTTTATGCATAAGATATTTATCGTGTAGAATACGGCGCTAGTTAATATGCTGTAGTAAAGTGATATTTTTATTATTTCAGTTTTTCCAAAGTTTCAAACGAATTTTCGTTGGTCTACTAGTGTTAATAGAACTAAACTACCTAATTTTACTTGTATAATAATTTATTTATACAAAATTACTTTGTGGTACACTTTTTGTCGTCTGATCCGGGCTAGAAACAAACAAATAAAACAAGAATGATATAAAAATGATTTAGTTACATAAGTACGTCAAATACTATGTTAAGTACATTGTGGTATCAAAAATAAATTCGTATTTATGCACATCTACATAACATATGTTACATATATATTGGGATGTTTAGCGGTATCTAATAAGATACTGTTATTTAAGAGTTGAAGTTCAACTACGTAGGTAGTACAGTATTTGATGATACAGTATTGGATTTTATGGGGTTCCAATTTTGGCAAACCTAATACTTATGCTAATAGAAGCAAAGATCAAGAAGATGGAATATCGTGCAAACCCACGCTAAATTAATGAAAACTATTACCAGATGGTGGAGCATAGAACAACATACATCCACAACTTCAAATTTGTGTATCTGTGTGTCAATATGGTGAGCTGACTTAAACAAATAACATATATGAACGGTTCCTCAAAGTGAAGTTGGTGGAGGATAGAGGAATGTAGGGTTCCAATAAGTTTTATGGAGAGACCTGGAAGCAACGATATAAATATGTGACGATATTTATTGATCTAAAATTACGATTCCCAACTAGAACTACATAGAGACTACAAGGCAGTGAGAGACCAACCTTCAAGGATTCTGGGATCATTATGTAGTGTAACTTGGGTACTTAGATTAATGAAGAAAGTTATAATGCTTCTAAGAAAGAAAAATACGACGAAGAAGGGAAGTGGTTTGTGAGTGTACCTATAACATTCATGGAAGTTTTTCATGACGTAAAGACGGTCAAGACAACTGAAAAGTTGTATAAATTTTATATTAATTCATTGGTTCTTTTTAAACTCGTGAAAATTATTTGATATTTTCTTTTCTTCCCCATTTTGTCATTCTTCAGTTTTTCTTATCGGGGAAAGTGTTTTAAATTGAAAAATACCTGCAACTAAATTTGTGAAATAATAATAATAATATAATAATAATAATATTTACAGTCTTAAATTACATACGTAACATAGACATTGTCATAAATATAACACACACAAGCTGCACGTATAGGTATTTCAAATATTTAAGGCAAAATGCACATGTTAAAATTTAAAAACAATATTCAAATAAATATTATCAAACAAAGTTAAACAAACAAAATTACCTATACATACATACACACACAACTACTTACGGAATCTTCCGAGCCAAGAATTCGTCTACATTGCAACATGTATGTATACATACATATGTATGACTTCACAAGCCTTCGGAATGAGTGAAAGGTAGACGCATTTCCGATTTTGGCGGGTAAAGCATTAAAGTAAGTCCTGCAAGTGTGATTCGAACTATGCTCATAAAGGCTAGTTCTGTGGGGAGTTATACTTAACTGATTACTACACCGTGTCAGCATGTTAAAAAATTAATATTTCATACAGGTACAGTGATCATAAGGGCAGAATTCGTAATGCTTTAAATATAGGACGACAAGAATCCAGAACTGGTTACGCTGACCATGCATCTTACTATTTTGTTCTGATATATGAAACGTCGATTCACAGATCTTGTGCGTCCTCAAAAAAATATTCCGTAACGAAACCTGTACGCTACATAGGAAAAGTAGAGTATCGATGTTAACAGTGGTCCTTAAATTTCTCATACCATAATATGCAGAAGAGAATTTCTTCTGAGGCATGGAGCAGTGCTGTTCAAAGCCAAGGTGAGAATCCATAAATAATGCCAAAAACTCAATTCAATCACTTAGGGATATTTTGACTTTATATTTAATATAATTTATACATATAATTTTCTCCGCATGTAATATGAGACTGTATAATTAACACTAACATATACGTTGGTGCAATTACCCCACAATTATTTTTACAATATAAAGACATTACAATTTAAATCTTATCGTATGGCATTTTGTAAATGCATTTTTTGCTACCTTGAGTAAGTGCACTAGTACTTGAGCCTAATATTGGGTCTAGATATCCTTGCAAATATTGATACCATGTCCAATGTGTCCAATACACAAAGTCTAATTGCACATATGAAGATGGCAATATAATTTACATCTTTCGTTTCTTACCGAATACTTGTTAGACCTTGATTTTCGACATATTGTTTGAGGGAAAGTGGATTACAATTCAACCTCAAATGTTTATTTTTGTGGAATAACTGTTTACTCTGGCAGATACGCACAGGTATTACAAGTTTTCTCACGACAAAGCTCGAAAAATATACAAAAAACTTCCGCTGCTAAATTACAATTTGAATTTCAGAATTTCCCATAGCAGTAATTTATTCTCTAATCAGTTTTCTTATTTACATCATTGTCAATAATAATTTGCTGAAACAATTGCTACAGACCCTTGGCGTTTGCCGTTTTAACTTTGTTTAAGAATGAGCTATAGAATGTTTTCATATACCTTCTGAATAGTAAAGTATATTTTGCAAAATTGTTATTTAGGGAACGTTTATTGTATCCAATCTTCTCGGCAATCCAAGTTGTGCATCCTTGAAAATAATGTTCTTAAAACACTTTTAATATTATTTTTCTGCATAGTTTGGACATGAATCAAAAAGAGCTCTTTCGACAGTAGTAATTAATCCATTACTAATTAATTCGGTTTCCTTCGGTGCGGCTGAAAGCACTACCTGCTAACTAATTTGTCTCCCTATTGAGATTTTTCTTTATTCACTGTATATTTGGCTTGATGGTAGGTTGAACTTGTTTATTTTAACCATAAATTGTTGGAAAAAAGAGTTTTAATCACAAGACTGTTTCTTTCTAACCACAGCAGGGCAAGGAATTCCATGCTTTGTTCCGTACCTATTTACTCATGATTTCCCATCAATATATGCAGAATTGGTTCTGGGATAACTCTTTTACGTGGTACTAGAATGCAGCTTATAATCTGACTGCATAAATAGATTATAGAGACACTTGGCTCTGAGGAGCTTGGATGATAAGAACCTTGTTGCACTTATATTCGCTATATGGATAATATTAGCTTGTACAGCTTCATTAAGATTCAAGAAAACTAGTACTTGTCAGTAATAGACGTTTCCTTTTTAGTGCTTTGCCATTGAGTGTCAAAAAGCTTCCTGCAAGCATTACAAGTCAAAAAATTTTCTTATGTCACTAAGAGAGCAATGAAAGAAAAGCACATAACTCTTACAATAGCTAATAGCAATGTAAATACGTATTGCAGATTAGTAGCTATCCAGCCTATGCAAGTAGACCACGCTTCTGTTTATACCTCATACCAAACGGAATGTTTCATATTATTGACACATAAGCGGCACACATCACACTCATTATTTTTTTTTTTTTGACTAACCTCCTCCACTTGATATTGGAAATCCTGTGTAACAAAAACGATTTTGATAAAAATATAATATAGACTACGCAAATTATATAAAGCAGAAAATAGTCTTATGATTTTGACTGAGTATATGAAGAGATTTTATGCTATCATGTTTGATATGTTGATTGATTTACTGATATTTTAGGTAACTTGTTAAGGTAACGTAATTATAATTAGCTAATGCCTCATGTAACGCGACCTGAGCGCAATTTACACCTTCTGCACAAATTTAAATCGTAGCCCTACATTGTTTACCGCAACATTTTTTTTCATTCTGTTCATTTTGGCTACGGCTTCATATTATGTGCTTTGTTTGTCAAAATGATCCTGCCTCCCTTTAAATCAACAACCACACTTGCAACACGAACCTGTAATATCTAATGTTCTTTCTTGTGATTCATCTGACCAACCAGCATCGCTTAAGCATTTAATTCTGAACCTGTATGTTCCTCCATTAGGAACCACTGGTGTATACGTTACAACAAAACCATCTTGAAACGTTTGTATCTCTGTTGCTGCTATGGATTGTCGAGTGTCCTGCAATAACTTCGCTTTCAAAATTTCGTATTACACATAGTAATAATTATTATTTATAATTCTCGCACATTAGGATAATTACGTACTTACATTTTCACCTGTGTAATACACCACGCACAGTTTTATTGGTTCATGAGACTGCACAGACCACGTTAGTTTTTGCCCTTTGGTATTGCCGAGGGTCTGAAATCCTCTAAATTGTGGTTGCAGAGGTTTCGAAAACATAACAACCTTTTCGGTGCTATTCTCGTAGTTTTTCGCTATACAAGTGTATTGCCCGAAATCCGACTCTGTAGGGTCACTAAAAATTAACTTAAGCGAATTCTTCGTTTTCTGCACGGTATGATTAGAACTTATAATTGCATCATTTCTCTTCCAGAATATATGAGGGAAAGGATTCGCCATTACTACACAATTAAAGCCGATAAGTAATTTTGATTTAGAATATATCTTCTCAATGCGCATAATTGGGGCAACTGCAAAAGAAAAAAGAACAAATAATAATTATGTCTTATAAGATATCGTTGGCAACCCGGAAGATTACGATGGAAGTTTCGAGAGTAAAAGAGGACCTTAGTAAAAGAACCGTACATGATCGCTAAATATTTTGCTGTCGAGTTCTGAGATAATAGCACAAATTCAGAACTTAACAATTTTTTAAAGAAGCTGTTGGACAATTTAATCGAACAAAGTCCTAAGGTACTCTTCCAGTTGAAGGCGGTTTCTTGTTAATAAGCTGGAAGTGTATAAGTAGAAACAAAGAAGTCAGTTATTTGTTCTTTTAATAAATGGTAATATGATTAGTTGCTTGTTTATTATTGTTAGAGTACAACACACACCTTCACATGCATCAATCACAGCTATTGGAAGTTAAATACTCACTTGATTTAGTATTTAGCACTTACGTTTATACCATCGTAATGCATATAAATACACGTTGGGATGCTACAAAAGAAAGTGTAATATAGAAACAATATTGTAGTAATATTATTGCATACTTATCTTCAGAGAAGTGCATTCGAATAATATACTACCGGCAGCTCGTCGTCTCACGTTTGTAGGTATATTTTGTCAGTCGTCGTTAGATATCGTTGAGTGCACTTAACTTTTGCCGGTATCAAAATACATAAGTATACCCATAAGGCCGAGCTACCGGTGAAATGTTACGTGAATGAACCCAGTATCTTGGTTGATGCAAGTAATTCAGAAGTCTTATCTTAGATTACGTATGGTGTGGCTTCGTAACCACCATTTATAAAAATTGTCAACCATCATGTTCCAAAACGTCATATTTATAAGTAACTACAGCCTGCCTAAGAATAATTTATTTTTGCGTGTACTTACAACTATAATCGTGAATACCTATTTCTCGAAATTTGTTGATGACGATGTAAAAATTGCGGTGCTTTCACGCATTTAAGAAAATCCTATTGCTTATTCAGGCCAAGTAGTTCCAGATACAGGCATAACCCACATAACCGCGTTAAAGTATAACAAAAAAATCTTGGAGGGACCTAGACGGTTCGGGCAAGCAATGTAAATACTGGATTGCCATAAACCTGCTGTCTAATAGTGTTGCGTTATGATCATACCCAATGCGCATAAAAAAGTAAACATTTGTAAAGTTTAATTAATAATTGGGTAATGGTATATTTAGCTTAGACTGTCTTACGGGACAAAGATGGTTAGAACTTCTTACGTTTTATACCCAAATCCAAAAGATGCAGATATTCAGTAGTTTTGCAAGTTAGAGAAAGAATTTTTCTGGAATAACTAATTAAAGCGGCTATACATATGTAATATAAACTGTTTATTTTATAGTGGAACTATTAAAAAAAGATTAAAAACGAATTAGATATTTACGTAGCATTATAATAAGTATCTATGAGGCAAAAAGTATTTTCTAGTTAAGGTGGACTCTACTTTTTCCTATCGATACATACAGCTGCAAGCCGTTTGAACCGGTATGTATGTATTTGCTCTGTAAGATAAATAGAGATAATCTCCTTCTTTCCATTTTCTTAGTGAATAGTGTTTTCGTTGTAATCTAAAGTAATAGATGCTGTAGTTTCAGACACATAGTCATGACGTATTTAGTTTTTTGTAAGGCTTTCTTGCTAGTCTACCAGTGAGCATGGATGAACTTCATCAACAATTCCAGAGTAAAATCAATGTTCATTAGAAAATTGGCATAGTTCATGACTTTGCTTACCAACTCATATAAAATAGCATGTAGATGACGCTTGGGAGCATCCGTTCGTTTTCAGTGAAGTTGACATTTGCTATGCTGATGAAAATATACTGGGTGTTCAGCAGTGTCTAGACTAAATCAACTTTGTTGCATCTCTGTAACGAATTGTTTCTCAACATTAGGTAGCATACAAAAAAGAGCACTAATAGCAAGTTTCTTGGTAGGTTATTCTAATACAATTTAGTTCGGTAACCACACAAGTCTCACGTTTGTTGAATCTTGTAATTAGGAAAACCTCGCGACATCTCCATTGCTTCGCTGTATTAAAACAATTCGTTTTCTAAGAACTGTGAATGTTGTGGAGTAAAACACTATTTATCTGTCCTATCTCTGTGAAATTACTGTAGCAGTAATCATTATCACCATTTAGTAAGTTTTGTAGGAAAGCGCGCAGATGCACTTGCGTAAGATTGGGGACACTCTAAAACCAAAGGTTTTGCTTGTTGATCGAATAAATCTCGTTACTCATTCAAGAATTACTTACAACTTATTCGTCTTCTTGTGTCATTCTGTCTCGGAAGAGTCTTTAATGCAGGTAATAGTTTTCTCTAGAAGTCTGAACAATTTGGATATTCCACTTAACCGTTTTGTTGAGAGTGCGAAGTGTGGTGTTATAGCGTCATATAAGAAATGCCAAAGATGCTGGTGATAGTATTCACCGTTGTTGGTTTCCCAGGTTATTGACGAGATCTCTTTAAAGTTTTTAGTCCTCTTCTTAATTCAGTAGATTAACAGCACTAGTTTACATATATTCCGAGTAATGTATCAAAGGTAATAGCATCGCAGATAATATGGGCAAATGGTGCAAAAATAACGGGCTGAAATTGAATCGAAACAAAACTATCGTGTTAAGCTTTAGTTCGCTCTCCCATAACAATTTTGATAGATTGGATATTCAATTGGATGGGGAGGCCATACCAGAGAGTGACTCTGTCAAATTTCTGGGGTTAGTGGTTGACCCGTTCCTAAAGTTTGAACAACATTGCGCGGCGCTTCATAGTAGACTGTCTTCGGCGGTGTACGGTGTTAGATGTCTGAGAGATAGTGTAGGCTTGCAGTCGCTTAGACAATTCTATTTTGCGTACCTTGAGTCGCGTCTCCGCTATTGTATAGTCTTTTGGGGATCAGCAACTGCGGCGAAGAGGTTGCTGATACTGCATAACATACTTACTTCACTTGGGTTCCATATATATTTACGAGGTGTTGATGTTTTATAAATGTAACGAAGAAAGTTTTATTAAAAATCGCCATATATACACTAACATGACAACAAGAAACCGCAATGATCTAATCATACCACCTCATCGGACAAAGCGCTTTGAACTCTCCCCAAGTGGCTAACAAGTTGCCAGATAGTTTGAAAGGTATTCAATATAAAAATCAGTTTAAAACAGAGTTAAAAAAGTACTTGCTTTCGAACGCATACTATACTGCGGAGGAATATTTAAATCATTGAATGTATTAGATTAACCATAGACTTATGTGACCTACTATTGTAATATTTGACAATGTTCATATATAGACAATAATAGTATACTATGACACTAGTGCATAATCAAGCTTTTAAAGCACGAGTAACGAGTTTAAAGCCACGACGCGAAGCGGAGTGGCTTTAACGTTACGAGTACGAGTGCTTTAAAAGCTAATTATGCACTGTGTCATACGATATTTTTTAGTATAAATGCAACAATAATTTTAACTAGAAGAAATCAAATCAATAATTTCAATACATTTTATCGAGTGATATGTGTCTCTATATTATGTCATTTGACATTCACTTAATTATTAAACATCATTGTTGTATTAATAATGTCGACGGAAATTCAAAAACTAGCTGCTGAAGCTGAATTAAGTTTAATACCTGCAAAGTCCAAATAATAATTCAAACCAATAATCAATAATTCCAATACATATTATCTAGTGACATGTACCTATATGTCATTTGACATTTCCTGACATTTCACTGGATTATTAAACGCTTGGGATTGGCTGTTACCGAGCAACCTTTATACGCACGCCGTGCGATAAAGGCCCGATTATGCACGTTTATGGGTGTGTTTTGATTGATTTATGATGCATGCATACTAAAAAGATTATTATCAATTAACAATAAACACAAAAAGCACGATGAGTCTATGCGCGAAACCAACCGTAGCAACAGAAAGAGTCTGCAACACATAAGCGTAGTCTGCAAATGGGAATCTAAAGACAATTGTAGAATGACACATAGTTTAATACAATGTCTCCACCAAAAATGTGAATTACACTTACGGTCAGAGTAAAAAATTGAATGTACCCTGAAACATTCGTCCATTGGAGACGCTATTTGTGATAAACTAGAAAAGCATTCTACTTTCAACTTCTGCAAACTGAGAAAACTTAAAGGATTCGAGTACAAAACGGAAAAACAATATATACTTTCTTAAATAGCAACTTGTAACAGCGGGGGATACAAACATTTATCAACTAATATTAAAACAATAAAAACAACATGAATAATAAGAAGCCGGTTCAACATTTAAACAGGAACGCAGTTACAAGTGAAAAGTTTTCATTTCTGCACTATGCATAACAGGTAGTTTTTAAGTAACTTTTTCGTTTTCCTTTTTGAAACTATATGCGTTCTAAAGACACGTAGCATATTTTACTATTTTCAGCATAAATTTTCATACAGCTTTGCGTATTTATATATTTTGAAAATTAATTTTCACAGAATTAGGTGTATGCATATTCATTTCATAATAAAAAATGCCAAGTATTTTATACCAACTAACCTCCGAAATCAATTGTTTGTATATCAGATGATTCAGACCAGCCATCTTCATTCTTACAGATAAGTATAAATTCGTATTGTCCTTTTAAGTGTCCAGGTAGTGTGTATGTTATGATATAGCTATAATACTCCTGTACGCGTATATTTAATCTTCTATCTGAGTTTCCAAAACGCTAGAAGAGTTTTGAAATTTTCATCGTACTTTCTATTATTTTGACACATTTTATTAATTGTAACTTACCCCACATGTCTTTGCTTCTCGATTGAGTACTTTACATTCAGTAATCAATAAATCAGATTGTATGGTCCATTTCAAATATGACGTAAAATTGTAAGCCAAATTCATTGGTTTTGATGGTGGTTGGATATGTATGCGTTTCTGGACTAAACCTTTAAGACCCACATTTTTAGCCGTACATAAATATACTCCAGAATTTAAAAAATTGCTATCACTGAACAGCAATGTTAGAGATCTGCTTGTTCGTTCTAAAGAAGTATCCACGTTAACAGCTTTATTGTCGTGGTCGTATTTTTTCCAAGATAGTTCTACTTCAGTCACATTTAGCAAAAGCAGACAACTTAAACCGACAAGGTCGTTGTTTTGGTAGATTTTTTCAATTTCAATATATAGACGGCTGTCTGCAATGTACAATTAAATGCACGACCAATCTATACTACACAGCTGAAACAATGCTTGCAAATGGTGAGTGCAGAGGTCACAATCTCTATTCATTATTTCAACCACACAATCAAAGTATAAGGCGTTCGAAGTTATTATACCAAATTTGTTAACAAGACAGATCGGAATATTTGATATAACTCATTTCCGTTGATTATTATATCTTGTTTCTGGGCGAAGTTCGTTTTTCACAATTTGCAGTACAAACCGAGAGTTTTATATGACACTTTTATCTTCGCTTTTTAAAGTTTGAGTCTCCAGGAAAGTATGTTTATTCGACACAGCTTTGGAAATGATATTACTTGAAGTTGAATAAATTGTTAATACTCAAATTTTTCAGTTTCTTCTTTAGTTGTAAGCTCAGTTATATGTAGATTGACATACAACGGAAATGGAAGTTTTTGATCTTATTTTGTGAGTACCTACGCAAGAATGAGTATTCACGTTCTGGATTAGATTATATTCTAAAAATGTACCTTCGATGCAACAGTAATGCCTTTGAATACATGACAATCTCGTAATCCAAACGATTTAGTTTACTTTTTAATGGTAACAGATATCGCAATATTTTAGTCAACTTTGGTCTTGTCGTTAATGTACATACATACATTGAAAGGTTGGAATGCAACGAACGAATGATTTCGCTACAAATTAGGAGATAGATGTTGAAAAAAGTTAAAGTTGTAAGCCTTTTAAATTATAAACGTATAATAGGGAACTTCATTTGTGTTTTATATACATACATACAGCACATCGTACCAAAATTCCAAAATAAACAACTAAAATTAGGGTAAACTTTTCCTGTCCGTACATCATCTATACATATATTCTGTACTACAGCACAACTATAGTAGCTCGTTTTTTCTTTAATCAAAATTCCGTTCCATCTGTAGATTAAATCCAATTAAACCAAACCAATTCCAAATTTCATGCGCGTTATTGCAAAATCATCCGATCACACAAACTAACTAACCTGTCGCTTCAAAATATTGTATCTTTGATGTTTCAGAGTAGCCAACCGTATTTTCACATGTTATAGTAAATCCAGTATGTTCTTTGTGGAAAAATTCTTGCGAATAAAAAATTGAAAAAAAATTAAGCCCAATTTGTTGGACGTGTGAAGGTGTATTCGGTATTGGCTAAAATGATTTAGAATCTTTTTTTGCTTATTAGTCAGTTCGAGGACGCCAATTTATTGTGCACACGGAACCGTACTTACCCATGATTTGCGTTGTACTACGTCATACACTAAACAACTGATAATTGGATAAAAGGATAACACCCGCCATGCCAAAGTAATATTATATCCTTCCGCGAAGAATTTATCAAAGAATGGTTTAGTAGGTGGCGAAACTTCTATTGTTTTCTCGATTACACCATCACTACTTCTAGCACTGCATATATATATTCCAAAGTCTGAGTCCTTAATATCTTCGAAATATAGTTTGACCGAGATGTTAGTGTGATATTGTAGATAATTAAATCTCAAATTATTTATTTTTTTCCAAGACAATTGTAATATTTTTGAGCTACTATATTTAATAAAGCAATCTAACATACTGAGTTTATTATTCAATCCATAATGTTTTTTTATTTCTAAATAAATCGGCAAATCTACAACAATAATAATAGTTATTTGAAAGTTATTAGAAAACTGTACTATGTTAAACTATCTCCTACCACTTTGGTTTAGTTGCCATTAGTAAGTCTAAAAGTATTCTTCGTGCATTATCTTTGTACTGATGTTAATTATATTATATATATTTAATATAAGAGTAATAAAACACATTATATTATTTTTATTGTAATATTTTATATGAAAAAAGTTTGGTGCTTGTGGTATTAAGTAGCCAATATAATTTATTTATTTTTAGTTTATTCAGTTTAAATTATGTATTTCAATTTGGTAACTATTAATTGTGAGAGTAAATTATGTATGCATAAGAAAACTAAGAATTATATAAAAGAAAATTGTGTTATTAAATTACATTATAGTACGAAGACGTTGAACAGATTGAATGCCAAGACACATACATACATATACATATGTGATACTTTCATACCTTAAAGGTAGATTTGAAACTAACACATTAGGCAAGTAACCAGTATTACAAACATGATGAACTATCTACTTCCTATTTCGTACACAACAATTTCTGTGATAGAACATTGGCTGTTTATTTGCATTAACATGTAGAAAAGAGTAACTAAGAGTAAGCAAATTGAATGAAACTTTTTCTTTTTCTTGTCATATTGGTTACCTATGTGTATCGAATATCAAATGATATCAAAGACTTGCACGGCCCGAGCCTCTATTATGAGCGTTTCCGGGTCTTAATTGCGTCATGGTGTGTTGGCCCATTAGTGTGTGTGAGTGGTAACTTTCTTAGGATAAATTATATAAAAAAAAATAAAATAAAGGTTGTTATATTTGCGCAGATACACATTTCTAAAATACTTTGAGATATACAGGGT
>ML219673.1:40127-65414 GCA_004785975.1 Popillia japonica
ATACATATACATATATCGAATATCTTACATACATATTCATTCAGAAATTGAGTGAAGTTCAACCAATAAACATTTTTAGTATTGTTAGTATGTAAATTAGAGTTCATGCATTTAGTAGACGATAGAGTAAACTTATTAGGTATATTGAAAATATAATTCTACATTTTTATCCAAAATAGATATACATATTTAATTTCTTATCAATCTGACCAATAAGTTTTCATTACAGCAACAGATGGGTTCCATGTTTGTGCCACCTCTGAATTTCAAAAATCAACATTAGCGATTCTTTTCTGCTTTGACTTGCGTCGTTTAAGTGTGTATTAAGAGAGTTATAGTGTTTGTCTTTAGGTGGCTTCAGACATGGCAATCTACTGAATTTTAAAATTAGATGCCATGAGTAAACTGATGGGCTCTTATGTTTATTCAATTGTTGGCTTAATGAATTTTAACTAATTACATGGGTTTAATGAATATTTTGATGATCCTATTTTAAGAACCAATACAGGGTGTAGACAAATTAGACCGACAAACTTTAAAGGAAATTAGATGGACATTAAAAGAAAAAGTTTTTATTAACATTATTTTTCTCAGCGACGTTTTGTTTTAATATTACTTGGTTAAAGAGGAGATTTGTGACTTGAAAACGAAAAACAAACAACATAAATGGAAAAATGTATAGTCCTATGAGACTATTATTGATGATTCCTGCCCATATACTAGCAGTGATTTTTTTTCTGATACGATTCAATACATTTAGCATGGGGAGAATACCTTCTCTTGTGAGGCATGCTTCGTCAGTGAAGAATATTGAGGAACAAACTTCACAATGTGTTTCAGATTGATGTACTATCGAGCAAAGTTTAAATGTCGTGGATAGTTTTCAAAGTGTATATCACGCAGACATTGGCAATGAAATTGATGTAATAATTGGTCATGAAGAACATTCCATACATTCTTGTGATTCGTTCCAATGTTAACTGCAATTACACCTGTACTAGTGGAAGTATTGTCTTCTACTTGTGCCAACACTATGTAATTTTCTCTACCTGTAACATTACTAATATATGCCTACAAAAAAATGCCGTTACAAATTCCAGATATTTTTATCACCAAGCAATAGAAACAAATTTGAAATGTCATTTATATCAATAATTGATGTTGCAGGTATTTTATTGTGGGTTTACTGCTACCGTGAAAAGGAATCAATTGTAGAAACAAAAACGATCCGCGGTAACTGAAGAGCTGCCCAAAATTCTTTAATTTGATTTTTTAAATCTTTCAAAGAGCGTATGGTAGCTGTACCTACACTATCTTTCCAATATCTCCATAGAACATAATTAATAATTAATTAATGGAGATAATATCTCTTTAATAAAACTCTGGGGTAGAATAATTGACGTGACAAAATTGTATTTCTTCATTTTTGCGACAAGCAATGTAATTTTCATACACCTTTGTATCAACTCATTTTACAAAAATACGGGCTTAATGCTTAGAATATCATACTTATAGGAAGCTTGTCGAAGTATTTATACTCATTTTGCAATATAGAAAGATTTTATTATCAACACTAGAAGCTACGCGTTTTAATAGGCACGTTTTTGTTATTGTAGGAAATAAAAATCACAAATTAACCAACACTATAAGCAGGATTACCACACTAGCGTTGTATTTAATTTTCAAATGGCTAGGAATAAAAAATTATATAAATAATTTTACTTACCAAAAACTTCTATGACTATTGTCCGATGATCCTCGGTCAGTTCATTCCGAGCAGAACATCTATACGTTCCGTTGTTGCTGAAGGTGACATTTTCTATAGTAAGTGTAGCTTTCGATTCTGCGGAATGACGATGGTCTTTTCTTTCAATTTCTCTGGCACCCATTGAATCATTGTTGTCGATAAACCATTTAACAGCCGGCAGTGGTTTACCATCTACTTCACAGACTAGTACGAGAGTATCTCCAGTGCGTAACTACAACATAGCAGTATTTTAAATTTAATCTATCAACAAATGTAGCGTAATACACTATTAAAGTAGACAAAACTGTGTTTTCAAGAAGTGACTTGCAAAAGAACACATATTCAAACGAGTAGGTACAATATCATCTTCAATAATTTGTCGTAAGCTTCGAAAGCATTACTGTCACGTACATTGTTTCTTTGTTTTATTGTTTACTTGTATTGGTAAAAATGAATGTATCCGAAGGAATTTTTAAATTCTGTTGGTTTATATGGATTAAAGTCTGTTCTAATTTTAATAAATTATGGAAGTAGTGGTCTACAGTAGAGTTGCCGAGATATCAAGGAAAATGTTAAAGTCGGTCTTTTATTGTAAATGAGTCGGAAAAGTCTGACGTTTATTTGGCAATCCTAGGGTGAAAAACGTAAATGCTTTTCTCAAACATAAGAATGAATATTCTATTTCACTACAGCTGGGGTAGAATATTATTGTTTGAAACTGCTGATAATCAATGCTTGGTCGCAATAGTTATACAATAGTTTTGGTTGCTGATGTAATAAACTTCACTCCAAATGGCAATAGCGTTTCTTTCAATGCCGATCAGTACGCTAGTGAGATTGCCGCAAAACGATTTGCAAAATATTTAGGTTTAAAAGAGCTAGAGTTACCTGTTATCTTTTCGCCTACTTGGACCAACTATAGTTGCGCATGGGAATAAAAATATATAACTAAAACATGCAGGGGGATGCGAAGCAGTGAAATTACCACGACTTAATTATGAACTAAGTATGTACTAATAACAAAATCGAAATGTCGAGAAATTTTTATGAATAGGTAAATACACTTTTCTTATTTAATTTTTATCGTGTTAGTAACTAGAAAGTGTATAGTTAACATACCTGCGTCTTATTGTCAGGTGTATGCAACGATAGCACTTCGGCACCATTTTCTAATTTGAGTCTATGCGTAAGACTGACATTATCGGTTGCTGATATTGCAATTACACAACTGTAATATCCTACAGATCCGGGCTGTACGTTTTTAATAGTCAAAGAGTTGTTTTTGTTTATTTCATACAATTCCTTTTTAAACACTAGAGTCCCTTGCGCTATACTTGTTTTATCTTTCAGCCACACCAATCCATAGTCCTCTGAAAATAAAATGTTAGTTTAGTTGCTTTCAAGTAACTGAACTGTCTACTTAATTGTACTGTAATATTTTTGTATGGGGATTTTTTAAATTTAATTGGATTCATATTACTAGTAAAATAATGTATGAACAGTTCTAATAGATTTGCGTATATTTTGTGAATGAAATAGTAGTAAGTAGTAGTTGTAGTTTGAAAGTATATATGTATGTACACATTTGCGTTAATCCTGAATTTGCATAAAAGCATGTACAGGCACTGTAGTTTAAATACAATGTTTTAAATCTACTTTATTAGTACACTTTTGGATTACTTATAACAATAATAGTATCAACCCATGGATTTTCTTATTTTCGTCAATATATGTCTTCTACATTAGTATTATCACCACTTGATTAATAATTCTCATTAGTTGTACAAATGTTATAAAGCGTCCTAATTGTCAAAAAATACTAACAAAATCGTGAAAGTTTAGATTTTTCGAGTAATAAACTGAATTCAATTCCTTATAGTACTTTAGATTTGCCAAATGTGAAAAGAGTAATTGAAAAATTTCGAAGTGGTGGTTTAATTATTGATTAATATATGGTCCTGACTTGAAATGATCGTTCATGACGACAGTTTCAGATAGCGTGACTGAGAGTGTGTACAACCACTGTTCATGTATTGCCACTAAAGAAATTCATCTCCATACTGACAAAAACCAAGAAAATTCATCGATAGGATTATTCAGGAAAGTTCATTTTCAGAGTGATATGCTTCGCCAATAAGCACAATTGCCGCATTTGGGATCAAAAAATCAACCAGCTGTTTATAAGCAACAAGCAAACTAATGGACGTTTCTCTTTGAAAAAGGAGCAGCTAATACATAAATCGTGAATGAGCAACGTATGGAGAAACGATAACGCAATTTCTTATTCATCAATGAGCATATATTGTTATTGCAAGGTTTTATCTCCGCAAGGCGGCTCAACGTTCCAACTTGCAATAACTGGTAGTGTTATCTTAACGGAATATTCTGTGGGACTTTCTGAGGTCTGGAATTTATGTCAACACATTTACGAAATCGGGGGTTGTATTAACAAAATACAGTCAAATTTATACAAAATCGATATTCGCTACTACCAATTTACCAGTGGAGATCTACACAAAATTCTTAAAATCCAAATCAAGTCTTATTGCAACATCAAGCAAAATTATAAATATAAAATATACATAATAATGCTTAATCGTGAGTACCAAAATGGTTTAGTTCTAATTCTTTTGGGTGACTTTTAGAACGTGAAGTATGTACTTCATTGACACGACAACCTGATCCATTTCATTTATGCAGATAGTTACCGACTGTAAAGTAAAATAATTCCAAATTAAAACAATGTGCATTACCAAAATATGTATAAAGAAACAATCTCAATTTTTGATTGTAAAAACTGCATGCACTTAACGATGGCCAATTAATTCTTAAACAAGAGAGAAATAAGGTGGCAGTTAGCTAATTATTTGGAAGAAAGGTTTGACATAGAAGTATTATAGGAAGATCGCGTATAGGACTTAAATTACAGAAAAATTAATGTGGAGAGATCAAATCAAAATCAAATTTCCAGAAGTAACAAAAGGCAATAAGAGGAAAAAAGGGAAAGATACATTACTCCATTCGTAGAAATATATGTATGCGTATAGCACAGCGGCAGCGTTAATCTTTGGGGGCATATCACCTGCAATAGTTGAATTTTTGATCAAAATTGACCAATACATTATTGCGGTAAGATATAAATTAATCTTAAAAACATTTCATGTGGACAAACCCTCACATTTCGTTTCTTTTAACTATTTCATGGTAGGATACCAAAACTCTGGAACCCTGTCTTTACTTGCACACACATATGTACATCTAATCTCGCACTAATCTACAAATTTAGAGCAATGCTCACAACAACCGAAAAAAGCTTCTAAAAATGTATGTATGTTGTCCACGAATGACGACAAAAAATGCTGATGCAGACAATTCATAGGTATGATGTATGTTAAAAATACTTACCAGTATTTTGTGTTGGACACTTCAGAACAGCAGATTCACCTTGTTTCGCTATAACCACTTCCGGTTTCATTAGAAACCTAGGAGTTAATCTTTCATCGTTTTGGTCAAGTGGTTCAGACTCATGGTCAAGGTTATGCCCTAGTTGCTCTTCTGGAATTTCATCGTAGTAGTTGGGAGAATCATCTGCGACACTGTTATTTGCTTTCGATGGTTTTGCGTTAGCTGAAATACAAGAATAGATATTAGATATTTTGTTTCGTTTTAATTTAGCAGGAAATAGTTAAAATCAGAATCTACTGATATTTGTAACATAAAACTATCTAAAGTTATAAAATAGCTACTAAATCCGTTATCATAACAACATTTTGTAAAACAAAACTATTACGCTGAAGGGCTAATTAATACTACCATTTTGTGCTTACTAAACATCAATCACTACAGTTATTTATCATTCCTACAGGGAATCATTCAATGTCAAATTATATAGCTAACCATATTTTATGGATCATTATGTTTGTTAGAGACTACACGTGATAGTTTGCAATCAATTAGGGTTCTGCTTTTTTAATTAATTAAGGGGTCTAGAGGTAATAAAACAACCACCGCAATGATGAAGGCCGCATACTGTTGGATTAATTGGATGGCAACTTAGAAACTAGCAATCACATGGATGTGATATTTACATAAGTTCCTCAAAATATTAAAATAAGGTGTGTAAGATCTGTTAATTGGCAACAAAAATTAATTCTTTCAATTTGCTTTTTTGACTTTTTATTAACATTTCATAAGAAAATGTTTATAATACATAACGGATAGCTCATGCACTGCAGTAATAGTAGTTTGCTACTACTACTAGGTTTGTTAACTAGTAGTAATTGGCACTTTTTCTTTTTTTTAATAATTAGTAGACAGTTGTGTGTTCTTTTACCTATCTCTAAAGTCGCGATTCGTTCTAAAAAGTGAGTAGTTTCTTTTATTTGTGGCTGATTGAATAAACATATCTATTTTAAAGCAGTATCTCGTAATATTGTGTTTCCTAGTTAGATCGTGTATTCGCACAATAAGATCACAAGCATATATTTTTACCGAGTAAACTTGAAAGCGTACATGTGCTATTATTGCGAAACTTTGTAAATTGTCGAAAATTCAGTTATATGTAATATCGAATACACATATATAGTTTTTATAAAAGTGCAAAGTTAAATATTTAATAATAAGATACATATGCACACATATGTAGAATATATGTATGCAGCCTGAAATTTTCTTTCAATAAACATTAATATTCGTATTGAGATGTAATCAGTGGACATGTTAATTATAACCAGTGAATACTACGTTTTGTAAACGCCTCATCTACATAATACATTAAGGCAGTTAAGCGTTTCGACATGCGTTAAGAACATTTGGGGCGAGGATATAACATTAAATAGTTATATAATCTATACAATTACATATTTGTGAAGTGAATACTGTTGTGTACAGGAAATTTATAGCTTAAAACGTTATACATATTCTTGACTATAATTACAAGCAGACAAATGTATCACAGAAAAAATATAATATACATACATATGTCTATTTGGGATACTATATTATTTATAAAAGTGGCTGCTGTTGCCTTAGAAACAAGTAACATGCTATTTTACACATTTTTGCTTCTACATAGATTTTGAATCTGAATACACTTTTGACGGCACTTTCAATAGGACTAGTCGCATTTAGATACAAGATGTGCTCAACTGAATGTTGACAGGAACCATCATAAGTACAGCATTGCAATTGCTTCCGACAGTTAAGCAGCCCTAATGGCATCGAGTTCTAACACCATTACATCGACATTAGTCTGGGAATGCTTAGGAAAACTAAACGATCTAGACAGAGAGAACACAGTTGCATTATGATGGGTAGTAGGACATGGTGGAGTCAATGGCAACGAAAAAACTAATCTATTAGCAAAGAAGGCCGCCACAACATCGTTTGTGGGAGAGGAATCGTTTTGCGGGATAGGAATAAGCGCCTTTTTGATCTGAGACACTGCAAGGTATTCCTTGAAAATTTCAATAAGCAAAGAGAAAAGACCCTGCTAGAACTAAGTAGAGAGAAACTACGTGTAATTGTGGGATTTCTCACAGGATACTGGCACCTTGGAGAACACGTGATAAGGATAGGTGTGAAACAAAATAGCAACTGCAGGTTTTTCGGGGCGGAAGACGAAAATTCGGAACATCTAATAGCACTGCACGGCTATTGCAGCAATTCGTGCCAGTTATTTCGGCAAAGCTGTCATTGAGAAGAAAGAAAATTCCTCCTTGAAACCGTTGCAATTATTGCAGTTTATTAAAGACCTTAGACACGTTGGGAAGTTATAGCAGTGGACAAATCCCAGTATCGTATAGGTCATGCAAAGGAGCACAATAGATCATCAGTGCAATATCACCCAAAACTTAAATTCTAAGTTCTAGAGCAAGCAGGAGACATTTACGAAATCAGAAGACATTTTCATCGTCTGAATAATCAAGGACGGATGGTGAAGATTTTTGAGAAGCTTCATTGCCATTTGGTTAATTCTTTTGAACAGTTACCGATCGAAATAAATCTTTTATTACACATACATGTACATATTTGAAAAATTTCCTTTCTATAATATTCCACTTTAAACAATAATAGTTGAGGCTGTTTTGAGGCACATAATTAATATTTAAATTACAAATTTGCTGTAACTCTTCTTCTGAAAAATCAGTATTGAGCTTGCTTGATCAATCACTTGCTATTTTATTTATCTGCTATTATCAATGTAGTATATAAGTGTGAGTAATTGCAAAAATATATGCAGTTTATTTTTGATTTAATCTTCTCCCTTTCTACTATTCCTAATTTAGCAACGAACTTAACCTACCATTTTTATTATCTTCGCTCTCTAGAAAATCTAAATATCAAGTTAAAAAGTTCAAAACATCACGTTTTGACATTCAGTCTTTTATATGTGTGTATATCTAGAAATGAATGCAAACTTGCTCCATATTCTCGGTAATGATGCATGCTTTACGTATGGTATATTGAGCACGTTTCTTATTAAACGTGGCCTACTTTGTTTTATTTGTTTACGCTAGGTTGGTTACAACCAATGATGTTAGGGTGGTCTTTGCAAATTTCCCACTAGTGATCTATTACTAACGGTCATAAATTTATTTTCGTATAAACGGTGTGGCATTGTATGAAAAGCTTGTTATAAAAGATATTCAGTGATTTTATTGTTTATTATTAAAAGCTTTGTTGTACAGCTGAAGTATTAGCAGAGTTAACGAAATTTGAATGTATTTAGGTAAAGTTATTTTAGCAACGGGCATTGAACTAATTCTTGAGTTGGATCTGCCTGAAAGTAATAACGGATACATGTCATAAAATATTCAGATATATAGGATTTGTAATGTTATTAATACATTGCATACGAATGTAGCTTAGTTTGAAAATATATAAAAGTAATTGTTTGTTTGCCTCTCGTTCAAAGAATATTGTCACTAGTTTGTTTGCCTGATTTTCTTATTCTTACTCCGTTCTAATTTACAGACGTTTTCGGTTCAAGACATACTTTACAACATTGTAGGACTACTGTTTCTCCATTTATTAACTAGTTCGTCCAAGAATATAGTTGGCGTTTAAGAAATTTTACAGATGGTAGCTAGCGTTGTCACCTTCATTCTTTATTTGCTTAAAGGGATGTAACAGCGTTCCGTCTGCAAAAATATTGATATTGCGGCGTATATTGTATACTGTTTATTCAATGTGCAAACATTTAGTTCCCTGCATCGAATCTCCTGCATTGCTTTTAACATTCAGTATCTTAAATATAAATCCGCATGGTTATTTTTATTTGTAACATTAAACATAAAGTGATTTTAGCGGATATGTATGTATGCTTAACGATTACAAACATTTTCACAGAAAAATTTGCCTTCGTAGAATTTCCAACGAAGAACAGATTTAGCTGTTCCGATTATTATATTAATTTGACATGCTGCGTTTGTGGAAATGAATACTAATATTATTGCATATACTTACTATACAGTCTTAGGGTGATTATCAACGACGAAGAGAATACGAATCTTCAACTAGCTTGTAAGAATTACTGTCAGCATTACATTGTATTATACATACTTCTACACAACACAGTACGTTACAGTAAGGCAGTACAAATTAATTATAACTAAACGACTAACCTATACGACCCCCTAACGACTAACTATACCTACATACGTTGATTTTAATTTATTATACTTTATTGTATTAATTCAACTTAGGAGATAAAAACTGTCACGTAATTATGTCATCAGCAATATGTAGAAGTAGAAGAATCAACTAATTTTTTTAATTCTTTTCGTCCAGGAAGTAACAGTTGAATAAATACTGATATCAATCATAGGAAGCTAGGGGAAATACATGTGGTTGCACAGAAACACGTGCTTTTCCTCCTCGTCAAATGCGTAATGAGCGTGTTCAATTCAATGAGAGATAGTGCGCTTTGTCTTTCGATCACCAATTACAACTGTGAATTTCAGTTTTTTTTTTAATTTAACTAACTTATAGGTACTTATAGGTATAACATACATATTTCTAATTAATAGAACCATCAAGTTCAATGACTCATTAATATACATTTTATGAAATAAATAATTGGCCTGCCGCTTTTATTTATGCTACGTTTTCCCTCCGTGAGAAGAGAAACAAAATTAACCAATGGGTTACGATGTCTAGAAACAAGTAAGACTATAAAGTTATTTGGGGTGTTATTGTGTAAATTAATCTAAACAAATCATCTAGAAACTTTGTACCAGATAAACACTAGGTTCTAAGGAAGATTCTAACATAATTAAGAGCGCTATGAATGCAATGACTACTATTTTAAAACATTTATTCACCAATTGCAGCCAACATCTTTCACTATTTTCAAGATAGATGAGGCGCAACCTTAGCTGCCATGGAATCAGCTTTTTCACAATTTTTATGGCAGACGTAGTCAAACGTTTACTCAGAGATATCATACAGTAGTTTTTAGGAAGGACGAAATATGGCTATACAACAAATCAGATTTTCCCCATGATGAATTTTGTACTGAATTTATTTGGAGGTCGCCCATTCCTGAAGTAAACAAGCAAATAATTTTAACAACAAACTGAAAAATAATACTACTAAAAATGTTCCTGCAGTTCATATTTCATTACCTTCCGCATCCAATCACGCCATATTACAATAAAGATGATCCACATCTCATTAGACTGTTCATTATAGACATGACACTATTAGTATTCCAAAACGTGCAATCGAGCCGTTGCTTCTTCAGAATGTAGGGAAAAGTAAAGATAAAAAATGATGCAATAGTTATTTACGAACCAAGTGCGTGAAAATATATTTCGCGAATGAGTGGTCAGACACGAATTCGCGAAATGTTTCACGCACGATGTTTGTACATTATTTTTTGTACGAGTACTTACTTTAATAATACCTATCGTTAAATACGTTTTCATTTATGACACACAACAAATCTCTTGATATTAATTAAAAAAAATTGAGTTGACAGTATTGATTATTTGAACTGCAATTTAATTTAAAATTATCAACAGTACAGCATGAATTCTGATAATGAAGTAGAACGCACACCCCCTGAAATTCGGGAAGCTGTCAATACTGCAGTGGATAATTTATTATCCATAAAATCATTAGGGTTAGGGATTTCTGATTTTAAAATGTCACTAAATTAATCAAGTTACAGTAAGTACCAACTTCACGCACTAGTGCTTAAAGTGGCTTTTTACGCACGCAAATCGAATCGTGAAATAACCTGTTTTGATAAGCGAGTACAGAAAGAAATTTTAACGTATGTTGTTGTTTGACTGTTAACTGTTCTATGAGCAAAACATGTCATTAGTCTGGCAAAACTTTATAATATTTTGAATTTTAATAAGAAATTTATATATTTTTATTTACCTACTGCTATCGTTTCATATAAAGCTTATATCATATGTATATCAAATAGATTTTATATTCACTCTAATTTCTGAGGTAAATGTAACATATGTATTAGATTCAAACAAGTGGTAAAAACAAACCTGTAATGTCTTGAATAAAATATCTTCGTCTGAATCAACTATGCAGAAGTTTAAATCCGTACTAATTAGTTTTCGGATAAAATATCTGCAAATAATGTGTAAGACATCTGATAGATTACTAAATATGTATGTAAATCTTATTAATTCGTTCTATTGCTCAGAGTTCTGTTAGAATCTGTCGCACAAACTTGGTATGTTTCGCAGAGTAAGCTATCACGTACTTTTCTGAAGGAGATTGGCAGAAGTAACAATATCAATTTTTGGTGATACTTATTAGCAGTAACACAAATCTGGTACAGTACAAAGAAATAGTGTGATGTCTTGGATAATGTGGTTAAGAAAAAAACTTAATGTGAGATCGATTGCCAATAATTAAGAAAAAGAAATACATACTACTAAACGAACCCATTTTTACTTATTATTTGGTATATGTGATTCATACATATGCTTTTGGAACCTTGTATTATATTTCTATTTTAATAAACTAATGCGTTGAAAATTCGTTTGACAAGTAAAGAAATATACAATAAATATATTTCTTTCAGTAGAGAGATTGATAGATTTCTTGCGTTAACTATGTATGTATGTAGCTCTTAAACAGGTTCAGAGTTACGTGCACAGTTTTCTAAAACGGTAGAGCAAACGAAACGTCGGTATCAGTAATTATATCACGATAAACACAAATCTTTCTTTTTACGATAAGAATGAACGAAGGTCGGGTTGCCTTGTAAAGATCAAACTGTAATATAATAATAGCAGCAGCGTCTGGTCATTGAACTTGAGCGAATTGTTTTTGTCATGTGTTGTTATACGTAATTTAATACGGAACAGATTGTTCATAGTATATTTTTCTCTACGTGGGTAAGTGAGATTGTAAGATAATATTTCTTTTTTTTATTAAAACCACACACCATGTTGTAAATTAGAACGAGTGTGTGTATCAAACTTGGTTGTGGAATAGTAGTTAAGCTAGTACGACAAGTTGATAAGCTTACGAGATATTAAGATTGATATACCATTCATTCACAAATAAAATTTTTCGATTGAATAATGCTTTCTTTGGTAAAAGCCGTTTGCTATTACTTAACCCACTTGAATTAGTATTGCGAACACGTTGAGCGCACACTGAGCAATGCTAGTACAACCGATAATCCATTCATACCAAAAGCTTTAAGACTCAAATCACGCATACATTTTTTTTGTGTTTCCACTGAAATCTCTAAAACAACGACCAAAACTTACACTGCACTGAAATTGCTGTTAATATTTTCTGCATCCATTGTAAATATTTGTTGTTGAATATGTATAGTGTAGATGTTTAATACCTGTCGGTTGTCAGAATGGCTTGTTTGATTATCGTTGATGATTTCAATCGAACTTAATGGGGAGGGGATTTATTATCTTGTAAAGAGAGGAAAACTTGAAGCATTACAAAAAAACTACTGTGATGGATTTTATATACAAATTAAAAGATTACTACTTAGTATTCACGTGAAACGATTAGATACAGAATCAACCTCTTTACTACTCCATTGTTTAGAGTTTATGTTTCACGGACAGAAATCGTGCAAAGTAACGTCGTGTTTTGTAAACTAACAGGAGCTACTACTTTTATTAAAACTGGTTATCAAAGAACTGTCAGTAAACTATAGTCGTGCAAATCTTTACAATCTTAAATAGGTTTCGCCAATTTGAAATACCACTATTACTATCTATACTTATCATTTTCCTTTCTGTGCATTCCTTTTGCTACCCTTCCTTTTGCTTTAACCTAAGATTATTATTAACAATTGGAAAATAAAACAGTGAGAAACTTTTACAACATTTCACTGATAAAACTTCAATTTACCACTACCAAATAAACCTTTCGAAATAATAAAGCTTTCATTATTCAATTAAAGATTCACGATTTAGACTGTTTAATTTGAAAGAAGGTTAGTAACAGTAATTGTCTGAATAATAAAAAGCTAAGTGTTTAATTTAGCAATTCCAGTTTAAGGTTGCAAAATATTATAACGAGCTTATTTTTTTTTCGGGATTATACACAATTCTATGAATATTCAACAATCTTATAATTACACCTCTTAAACTGTCAACTCGGATCACTTATATATAAATACAGTCATTTACAGAGTTAGTTAATAGGTTTATAGTCTGTTTAGGTGAGATCATTTTAGAAACAAGTAAGGCCACTGTAATTATATTGCGAGGTATTAAGTAGTTACCGTAGCTATTTATTTTATGTTTTCAATTTAACAGTTGAGTTCGCATACATTGTTTTTAATGTTACCACGTACATAGATTCTTTAATAAAGAGATTGAATTTGCAGTAGTGCTTGCAATGGTCGAATTTTGCCATCAGTGACGTAATATTTGCAAACAGATAGCGATGGAAAATATTCCAATTTGCAAGAAGCGAAACATATACATATTAAACATAAACGCAAATTTCACTTCATTCCCTTAAAAATTTTCTCTATACTTAGTGACATTTCGTATTTTGGCAAGTTTTATATTAGTTTACTATATCGTGGCATATTTCTTGCAGTTTTTGAAATACTATCCATAAAAATATTTAACTTTCTAACGGAGACTCACAGACAATAGTTCTTTTATATAATTATATTTTCAAGGAAGTATTTGATTTTTGCACCGCTTTTTATGGCATCAATGGATTCCACGATGAAAAAGGTACTCTTAACAAAGCGGCGTTTCCACATAATAAGATCAGGTGGATAAAGTCAGGTTATTGTAGATGCAAGTGTTCATCACGTACCAGAATTATATAAAAATTTGGATTCTGGAAATAAGAATCTTTTACTCCTTGTTATCTTGACTCTATTGACTTGTACAGTTCATTTTCGACTTGATCGGCTAACTTTAAAGAAATGTATTCTGATAATGAAAATGATAATTAATTTATATTAATAATATTTACCTGAAGGGAAGCAAAATGTTACTAATCTAAGAAAAATACTTACAATATATACTTTTAACTTATACATACATCTACATTTATATTTAGAACAACTTCATGCAAGAATAGTCTTATTTATTCCAGTTAACCTTGGTTTCCCTCCTATGAAATTAAAATCATGCGGGTTTTATGTCACATCAAACTAATAAATTATGTTTTGGAGGGTTTGCTATAGGAGTACTTTACTATAAATCAAAGATAATCATTTGAGAGTACGGGATTTACAGCCTGTATAAGTTTGATATACAAAGGGAAAAGTGTTGTTCATTCTACTGCAAGTTAGCGAAATTATAGAATCAGAGTTGATATTGACAATTTTTTATTAATATTTATAAACTGATTTCCTGCAAAATTATTTCCTTATTTCTTAAGCTAAGGCTAGAATTTGACAAGCTGCTGTACTAATTGCAACTATAACTAAACTACATACGAAAATATAGAAACCAAGTTTGGAGATTCCATTAGATCGACCGTTTGTACAGAGACACTAACTACTGTAAGTACTGTAAGTTATCGCAAGAACTTAACACGAATCTTATTTTCAGGTTTTGCCTTTTATATGCCGCTTTGTTAGTTTCGCACAATAAATCCCTGAAGAGATCACCATCGCACTAATTTTTCAGCGTCTCTGGTGTATTTTCTTAATCCCGTTTGCATCTTGATGACAACGTCTGCTTTGCTGTTTACTAACGTTATATTTTCTGCAAAATAGTCCAGTTAGAAGTGAAGGCAGTATGCAACTTGAGCGTCACTCCAGTTCTTTCAAATTTTGCAGTATATCGTCTATGATTGTCTTGTTTGAAGTTGGGATCTATATTGTTACCAAGGAAGTTACTACTTCCTTGAATGACAGCCAAGGTGTTATGTCAAACTATGGAGCTTTAATTAGTTTGCGTATGTCAGGGCTTACAAATAGTCCCACTTTGAGTTTTGTTTATTTCGGCTTGTAACACTCCCATACTCTTGTTTGTCTATTTGATCGTGTATGTTTTATACTTTATTATTATTGTTATATATTACTTTTTTGTACAAATTCTTTGACGCTTTCTATCCAATTGAATATTGGTAATGAATAAAGACACTATTCTATTCTATTCTATAAGAGAAAACAATTAAAAGGCATATAAGGAAAAAGCTGTACCACAGAAAGAGTAACAAAAATGTAATTTTCCATTCCACACATACAACAAATTCATGAATGGTATTTTCCTGTCGACAGCCTACGTTATAGGCTTACATTTTAAATCCCAATCTAACGTTATATTAGGTTGTCGTAAATATTTGTACTTGCAATATAGTGACAAAAAGAATATACGTGGTCGTCTTGCAAATGTAGCAAATATTGAATGAAGTATTTATGAAGTAATATCCTCGAATAAATCATCCAATTTCAAAATACCAATGACCAGACGAAGATGGCAATGTTGTATTAAATAATTTACTAGAGTCTCAGGTACAAGCTAACATAAAAGCTTTGATAAATGCTGACAAAAACGAAAATGCGGATATGGAAGAAGAACGCCGTATCTTCGTTTGGAAAACTAAAAATTGAAGAGGATTAAAGTTTTAATCTTTCGCTTGTCTATTTTGTATCTATATCTTATGGGTGATCTTGTTCAATTTAGTAATGCCATTATATTGTAAGATTCATACGAATACTCTTATCATCATACAATAGGGATTGTTCCAAGAACCACACATAGAGCTTTCAATAATTAGAACCAGAGTGTGGTTAGTTATTCCATTCCATATAAACTTTTGTTCTGATGATCTAAAACTAAGAAACTAACGATTTCTTGGAACAGACCTTAAATTACATGATGTTGCAACTAAGTGATGATTATACTTATAGGTTTAGTTCATATGAGTGGAAAATACCGATAGAAAATTTGAGTTTAAAGCGAGAGAGTATCTGATAACGTATTTTTAAATATATCAGAGTCGCAATAAAACTTTTGATCAAATGCGCAAGTTGTATCTATACATTAACATGCTCGTGTAATAATTAGCGTTTCATGAAAAAATAGAAGATAGGATTTTTTCCAATCTTGGAGGTTACTACGTTACGTTGTTAAGTGTTAATGGATAGAAACTAACATCATTTGAAGGCCAACTTGAATAATCTCTTTGGATAATATAGTAAATTGGTTCAATTTAATGGTATCTCATTGAACAGTATTTTGATTTTAAGCGCACTGAATAACAAAATTCTCGACCACTTTATGCTAAACGAATTGGTCAATATATAGACACAATGTTAGCGAATTGTGCAAACGACTTCCTATAACTTGATTCGTATTTGATTTATTTATATATTTTAATGAATTGGCCGAGTGATGCTAAAATTTGCAGGTTAGGAATAATGAATGTAAATCATTCATTATTAATTATTTAATAAAATTTAACAATTGTTGTAATGTAAAAGTGAATGGTTACTACAGTATGGAAATCCAATATATGTAATTAGTGGTGAGGTAATTTATTAGGATGTCTGAAAATATTTGAAGGTCTTTATTTACACTTTACAGGAAGTCTAATTGACACAGGCCAATAAAAACCTTTTTAACGCTATCTGCAAGAGCAATAAGTACAAGTGGGCAAACAGAAGCAGAACGTGAACAACCCCTGAGGATCGGAGTTGAAAACTGCCATGCTTACTATGGCAAAGACAATCAACCTAGTTCTCGAATAAGATCCGATGTGAAACGTTGTTGATACGTTTTACATTAAAAATTAATTGGGATTGATGAAAGATTCAACAATTGAAACTGATAAACAAGAACAAAAACGACCAATCACCATGTATGCTAGACACGGCTGCAAATTTATTGAAAAGACATGAAATAGCATGCCTTCGCTAGAGGATACCTTACAATTGGTGCTCTAGCGCAGGTAATGTTAATTATCATGCCCAACGACGAACTCGTTATTCGACGCTGGTGATGTTGGCTGCAGTGGACACTTTCACATCATTGAATAGAATGCCTAAGGAAATTCAGATAACAATGGACACGGAAATATGTAATATCTACCAAAACTTCGTGATGTAACTCAAATTACGGCTTGGCGACAAGATAACTTTCTGGAAACAGATCTATTCACCGAATAATAAGCCTACTGAATTAAGAACAATGTTGAGCTATTTTGTGGCTAACATAATAATACGTATGTAGAAGATCCAAGAGCTAGTAAATGCGGATTCTTGATTATCATTACCGATTTGGATTGACGCTGTACGGCAAGATAAGAACAGGAAGCAGAAGATTTCGGTACAACGACGGGAACATTGTATGTTTACCAGGTCATACCGTACCATCTTCGAATTAACAGCACATGCATATAAAAAAGGAGAATGGTTAATGTAGTCTTATAATCATATGCATATTAATTTCAGCGAGTTTATTATATTTTTTTTGATAGATATGGAATAGATTTACGCACAGTAAGGGGCCAATCGAAGATGATTCTATTGTTATTGCACGTAATACATTTTATCAGCTGTTTAAACAAAAATGTTTGTATTTATTAATGAATGAATGGCGTAGAAGTTGATAACATCCTCGTATCTTATTCTAATATAGACAACGAACATTCATAAAATCTCCGTGATTTACTATCCCGCACAAAAGAACAAACATGTGATGTATAAGCATAATATTTATCATTATTGACAACAAGATTACTTCCGGATTTATAATATTATGTATAAAATACATTTCATATATGTACATATAGTATATGTACATAAAATTCGATTTCATTTTAAAGTATCTACATATTTCCAGAAAGTTGTTTTATTATTAATTTAGAACGGTATAATGGATGTAAATCGAATATTACACATATGTATGTACATATGCACATAATTATTCAAAAGAGAGTATTCAATCAAATTATGATAGAAGAAGGTTCAATACACGCAAAATTATCTTTAAGCAAACAATAATCATGTACAAATAAATATTAAAAGGGGAGTAGTCTCTTAATGTGCTTATTTCTTTATTAATTATCAACGGCCGTCGTGTTAATTGTACTGCAATTACCGCAATGCGTGTATGGACAGAAGAAGGCAGAGGAACACGAAGAAGACCAACTGGTCAACCAAGACGTACCATAGAGGGTCAAGATAGGCGCTTCAGAAAACTAGCTTTAGCAGACGAGTTTTGCTACAACGCCAACGGGTCAAGTCGCTGACCAATAGTTTGGAGAAGAAGGTAGACCTGTTACTGTGCGTACACTATATCGCCGCATTCGAGCCTTTGGACTTTATTCATACCGTCCACGATTTCTATTTCTTTTGACAGCGGACCACTGTCGTCAACGCTTGAACGGGTGCAGATAACGGCAGCATTGGAAAACAAAATGCCATAACATAGTCTTCAGCGACAAATTGCGATTCTGTCTAGATATGCACGATGACCCTAGAAAGTTGTGCGGAAGAATGGCGCTGTATTGGGTTTGCTGTTGAGAGGCATGTATACACAAGACTGTTGGAGTAATGGTTTAGGGGGCTATAGCTTATGGTAGCGGATCACCACTTCTGTTTATTCATATATATTGACAACTGCTCGTTATTTTGATAATGCCTTACTAATCACTTCGCAACCTTATCTAGATGGCCATCCACACGTCCTTTTTCAGCTAGTTAATGCACGTCCCCATATTGCTCGTCGAATTATAGACCATCCCGTTTCCGGAAGTTAAATCCCATCGAACATGTGTGGGATATTATGGGGAGCAGACTGTCCACTTTGCACCATCCTCCACAAACTTTGGCGCAGTTAATCAACGACGTTCATGATGTTTGGAACGAGGTGTCACAAGAATATATCGAACATCTCATTTTGTCGTTGCCTAGACAGGAGTGTACTCAGCTACGGGGTCGCCAAATACATTATTTTTTTTTCGTGTTATGTGTTCATAAAATTTTTTGGAAATGTTATCGTTTCATTTCTAATATAAAACTCACATTGCCAGAAAATCAAGTTAAACAAATGATTCCTTCTGTGTAAATTGGTAAATTGATACTATCTATTTTACTCGCCTAAATGTATCTCTCAGTCTCTATTGGTTTAATTTTGCTCTACGTAAAATTAATAAAATTAAAAAAAAAGATTGCATTATCCTCATTTCGTTAACATGACATTATAATCAAAACAACTGTAATAATCATAATCAATAATCATACACTATATCCTATTATTAGTCTACGTTACTTTTCAATGCCTTCAAGAAATAAAGCAAAAAAAAACGAACCTTCCGCAACTTCACAAGATAATGATGTAAACTCGTATCAAGTAACACAAACAATTCATTTATGTTCACAAACGTAGTTGTTTCATTGGTAAGAAGATGTTATTGTTAAATGTAGGAGCCGTACTAGATCAACACTTGTTACAATTCGTTTCAATTTAAACTACTGCAAGGTCGTCATCGCATTTGAGTTGTATGTATACATTTACTCTATTATGAGAGTTTATGCATGTTATGATTAAGAGGTTACGATCTTGTATACGCAATTAGATTATCGATTTTTATTAGGTAACTAAACTTGCACAGTAACTGCCAATTGAACTTGACTGCTATTTGATTAAGAAAACTATAAACTAACATTCACATTATAGCGATATCACAATATAACAATAACTGGTTAATTCGGTTAAAAAGTTGTTTCCAAAAATGTTAGTTCTTGTTTTGTATATGCGGTTCAATTTATAATGCCACTTCGGAGCTACAGACATTTCAGAATTTCCGTCGATTGCTATTGTTTTAAGTCGTCTAACACTCTCTATTTCCGTTATAGTTGGAGTGCTCGTAATGCTTTTCTAGATTTGAAACACTCGTTTACACAATGGTCAATGGTATTTCGATTAAATGTCTGTCTTGTTTCGTCATAAAACTATTTTTTTTAAATCATCAACTTTCACTTTCCTTGTAGCGCATAAAACAAAAATATCTAAATTCATTCTAATTTAGTCATAATTTTATAATGAGTGTGTTTATATTGAACGACAAAAAACAATATTTTCTTGGTTCGGTATTTGTTATTATTTCCGCCTTCAACTAAGAGAAAATGAAAAAAATTAGACACTAGGGTCAAAAAAAGCGCTGTGGTCATATTACACTTTTTTAATTCATTTTTACTTATATGTTTATTATCAAGATATATAAGCTATTCGCATTGATAATAAAGTAAGTTAAATAGGTAAGAAAAATGGAAAATTGCACTAGGTACACCTGTAATAATTTCTGTTATAAATGTATTCAATAATAAACAAAATCAATGTGATTAAGTTATTAAATCGTTTAACATGGTTGAAAGCTAACCAACTAGAATACGATCATATATTTCTACACTCTAGAAGGCATTGACATTTTTCTTTTTCAAACTTAAGTTGCTATTTATTGTGTCGTTTTGGCAAATAACTACATACATACGAACGTTTCAGTTGAAAAAATAAAATGTTCAATAATAAAATCAGCTACAATAAGTGTTTAGGGGAGCACCTTCATTTTCTATACATGACGCCACTTTTTATCTCATGTTATTGAAGGCAAATTATGTGGTGTAATTTCCTCAAAGGCATTTGGGATAGATGTGGTTGTTGTAAAAGCTACGAGTCAACGTAGACCTATTTCACGAAATTTAGCCAATTGCCGCAAACTGTCATATGTTGTAGGAAAATTTGGAAATTCTACCCGAAATTCTTATATACAAGGCTGCAAAAAGTACAACCATTCTCTATTCTTAATTTTACACCATTTCTAAAGTATGATTCGATCAGGAAAACTTTATGATTTATTGTAAACATGTTTAAGTGTCAATCAACAAATTCATTAATGACAGATGTGTTTTATTTGTCAGAACATACCAACATAATATTCAAACCACACTCAATCGAAGTAGTCACTGGCAAATAAACAATATAATTATAAAAGGATTTACAAGACAAGACGAAATTTTGGAAAAGATGATGAAATGAAGTATCTTGAATACTACATATTATAAACAACATAGGCATACAGATACGTGCATTATGCTAAAAATGATTGAAGTGTGTGGATGCTACATTTTAAAAGAAAATGTTTTACATTCAGAAAATGTGGAAACAAATTAGATTATTCCCAAATTTATTAATGAAATTAAATCAGTAAGAGATTAAATGTAATGTAAATGAAGCGTCTTGAACTTAGAGATACGTACATATATTTTGAATGTTTTGTCTAAATGTATAAAAACATTGAAGCTTGTGTAGTATAGTATATCTAGCATTTAACGAAGTTGTCTGTAATTTGATTCACAGATACATGTTTTGCTGAACATACTATTCTGAGGCTTCTTCTGAGGATTTCTAAAGACTAATGTAGATTTGGTCCTCGTTATATCTCGAATTTCTTTTTCACTTGACTAATTCGTACCAGTTACAGTATGCTGAGCCGTATCTATTTCTACATCGACGATCTCGTAAAATTCTTCTCCAGATGTTACTCAATTTGTACTCATCCTCCACGTTAAAGTTACACGGATTTGTCGTAATTTCTAATGATTCTCGAATTAATTATTTGTCAAATACTTTAACGTTCGAAATGAATGTATCGATCCCGATTTTGAAGTAGGTCTTCGGCTTCTGCATATCTTTCTCATCAAGTTCTTTCCTTTTTTCACAATCGTATTTAAGTCCATCAATGCCTTTGACGTGTAGTTTAGGCAGATGATCTTTTTTTACGGCAACGTTGTTCTTGTCCAATGTTTTCTTGAATCTATAGGCTATTCCAGCAATAGAGACACATATATGTATGTTTTCAGTTCTTGTTGATCTACAATCTCGTTTAACTTGTTTCTCCCTCTGTAGAGTATGTCTTTGGTTTTATAGTGGTTCTTTCGTACCGCATTGTGTAGGTGTTGTAGTTCAGATTGTATGGTATTCCTTGTCTCTAATCTTCTCTGCTCCTCTTAAGAACGCGTTTATGAAGTATCTCTGAGGTTGCAGGTGATGATGAGACGGTGCGTGTAGGTAAGAAATCGAAAACGCCCAGGAATCGGTATCTACATGCAACGTCTCATCACATGGATTTGAAAAATTGTAGGTAAAATTTACAAAAGGTTTTTATGGCCTTTAGATTTCGAACGCTTCCACGGCTCGAGTCTCTATTATGAGGGTTTTTGAGTCTTGAGCGTGTCATGGTTTGTAATACATATACATTACAAATAAATGCACAAGATATACAATATAATACTCGACGATTCACCACTAATGTAAGTGGCTTCTTCAGGAGCAAAGAGTTTAAACTATAGCAGGTGTGTAACAGTTGTTATTGTTCCCGACAATTCGTTGTAGAGTGATAGCACTCAAATACTTCCACGTATAAAACAGAGACAACATTGTAAAGAAAGGAGGTGAAGTCAAAGTATCTTAATTGTTAGCCGTAAAATATAAAACAACTGCGTTGCTCTCGATTTTTAAAATAAAGGAAATACGGTTCACTGTTGTATCAAAATTATAGTCATGCTTAGTTACTCCTCACTAATATACGCTTTTAAGATTAAGCAAATTAGAAATCTTGCTTTTGTTTATAGTTTTGTATTATTCGCGTAGATCGAATGTCGTAAATTACTTGCATCGCAATTACCGTATTCATTAAATCTCAAACCATTTTATTAGCAGAACGAATTATGTACATACATAAGTGCGTTATGTAAGTTATAACTTATATGAGCATTTAAAAACATATGCATGCTGTTGTAATTTCCTAAGTTAGTTCGGTTTTAAATCAGGTAGTTTAGTCTTATAATAGATGACAGATACTGGTGTTTCAAAGGTTTTTGAACTTTTTTTGAAAGCTATGCTGTATGTTAGTGATTGTTCTAAATTCTAGCAATGTCAGTGTTTTCAATCTTTGTATTAAAAATTATTTCTATGGCAGGGTCCAAATTTATACAAGCATTTATTTAATATGGTGTTCCTAATGCTTTGACTTAATTTCTTGATTCATTCACTAGATCTGATTTTGTTAAATACTACACATTTTCAAAACCTTCAGGTTATGATCGCCAACCAATACAATGGTTTCTATTTAAATATTTTTCGCAATATTGTATACTGATTCGTTGCTTTTAATAGACATGCAAGAAGGTTAACGATAGCCGAAATTTAGGAAAAACACTAGCGAAAATACAAGGAGTAAAAATCAGCTTTAGAAAATATCTTTGCATTTTACTGTGAAATTAGGTAAACATTTATGGGTTTTGTCTGTACGATGAGCATATCTAACAAGGCTATGTTCAAATTAATGTTTCAATCATAACGATTGTCTTAAAATGTTATGCACATACTCGTATAGCACTCATGAGTATTTCAACAATTTCATAGTATGGATAGTAATGATAGTATTTTTCCTACACAAATTTCAGGATATGTTGGATAACGCATGCACGAGTCTATTTTGCAAAAATGATTAATATAGGAAACACATTTTAGTTCGGTAGAATAGACGTACCGACTACGTATTTAAACGGAACTTGTCTTGGAGTAATGATTTTCTCATTCACGTCTGCCCACGTATAGAACTGATTGTACATTACGAATTCTATTTGTAGTCCTGCATACGCTAGTATTTATTGGGATATGATCGGTACGTTTATGAGGTCATCTTTAGGCTCCGAGCCAATAATACACTAAAATTGTTTATCTGACGTCTTCACGTAGCTATTGCATATATTTATACATATATACATACGTATATGTATGTGTAATTTCTTTTAGTCCTGTAATTTGAAAGATTAAAAAAGGAGATGACGTGATTTCTAGGTGATACGTATCTGTGTACTACTACGTGCAGTTTTTTGCAGAAATGTTAAAATTAGCATCTATTACATCATCATATCTACTTAAAAGTGTCTAAAGTCATATCTTTTATTAAATCACTACTAATTGTTTGAATATACAATATTTCCATATCACACATTTGACAAGGGCAACGTAAATTAAGTCATTGGATATTGTGCTTCAAGGTTTCTAAAATTTTATTGTAGCAATCATGTATTAATTTGAATACAATAGGTAGGTAATATTCCATTCCTTATAGGCAAAAACATTGAATTATATGTAGAATAAAAACAGCACTCTCAGGCCTTACAAATTTTAATATACACTAGATACATGTCTCGGCTAAAATTGCCATCTTCAGTCTAGAATCTATGATGAAATCAAAATTACATAGAATATAAATAGTTTAACTATAAATATTAACTATTTATACATAGGTATTCTATGTAATTTTGTATTTCATCGTAGATTCTAGACTGAAGATGGCATCTTTAGCCGAAAGATGTATCTAGTGTATATTAAAATTTGTAGAGCCTAAGACTGTATATATTATACTTTACCTTACCACATGGGTTGTCTTAATTTACATTATTGAATTATCTGTTGTAATGTCTATGAGTGCTGAAAAAGAATACATCTGTTAGAAACAATTCCAACAGCTTCTGAATTGAAATAATGATATATGCATATGTATTAGTATAAAACTTATGTTGACATTCATATGTTTTTACGGTTATCTATAAAATGAATGAGTTCGAAAGGTTTCCTAAACATGGAAGCTATTAATTATAAAATTATTTCAATATAAGTAATTATTTGATAAGATATATGTATGTATTTGAGAAAAACAGAAATGCTGTTACAGACATATTTGGCTTTGTTTATTATATGACTTTATGTTTGGCTTTGTTTATTATATGACTTTTAGTCTTTGTAAACCTTGTGGGTTTGATAAAGTTGGTGAGTTATGCTTGTTTGTGGTTTTTATTTATTTATTTATTTTATGTTGTTTCTTTTGCTCTCTTTAGTTGCAGGTTAGGTATATGTCATGGTAGGGTAGAAGAGCAAATATCTGCAATTTCTTGTGATATTTGAACCCTATCATATTTTCCATCCTTCCCGTATTCATCTAGTTTTGTGTTGTTTAGAATTTTTTTGCCAAGGACGAACATAAATTATTATTATTATTATTATTATTATTATTATTATTATTATTATTATTAT
>ML219673.1:65424-91984 GCA_004785975.1 Popillia japonica
ATTATTATTATTATTATTATTATTATTATTATTATTATTATTATTATATTATTATTATTATTATTTGAATGCAGTTTATGGTCGGTATATGTATGGATGTATGGATGTATGTATAGAGGAAAGTGTAAGAAGCTTTGAAGTACTTGTACGTTGCTCAACACCTTTGTAGTAAAACTTAACGTTTTAAGTCTACATCCTCTTTCTCACGAAGAAATTAGATCTGCAAAAACCTTTGAAAAATTATGTATGTGTTATTCAGGAGGACATGTGGGTTAGTCTGTACTGAAATCATTAAAATTTCTTGGACAAACAGCCAATAACTGGAACAAATGGTATAGTGAGTCATTTTTCATAATTTGTCAACCAACTAAATATTTATTCAGATGCTTTTTTATTTCTTGATGATGTGATTGTGTGTATATGAGAAATAATATAGATACATTTATCTGATACCAAATGCTCAAGTTAATGAAGAACAATTGATAGATAGTTAGTAGATTTTAAAAATTTTGCACTACAACTTGTGTTTTACCAAAAATTCACTGTTAACGTTTATCTATATCATCTTATATATTATTTCTAATATTGTAACATTCATAATGATGTAGCTTGCTTTCCCATGAAAACGTCGTCCACAAGAAAAAATGCAACAATTTTTTTTTTTACATTGATGTACTCAATTTATCATCAACCCATTTAATATTCTAAACCAAATACGGTCAAGTCGTTTGGTTAATATGTCTGCACGCAGATTCCATTAATATGTTCCAAATAATAATAGCCATTCAGCAGTTTTTTCCAAACATAAAAATGAGGAAACTCTATGTTTGGATTTTCGAAGTTTGCGCTTCGTCGCTAATTTTAAAGTACTACCGTTATGAGGATAATGTGCTCGAGATAAACTACTTTCCAGTAATTCAGTAAGATGACATCTATTTTTTGCAAAATGTGAAGTGTTAATTATGTCGTTCAAAAACTAAGGCATTTTGTGTATACGTAATATGGACATAATGGATCTATCTTTATATTGTTGTATCTTCGGCCGAAGATAATCGTCAAGGAAACCTTTTGTTGTACAATATTATAAATGTAATTGTTCTAACAATGTATTGATCTCTGTGTTGTTGCTTCCAACAAATAATCTATTATTGAAATAAATTGCATACAAGACTGATTCTCGTTGCAATTGCTACAAAAAAACACAGCAGCTAAACTAACTCTAAAATATTCTTTTTTTATAATTATTCTAATCGTTAGTTCCTCTTCCTCGCGGTACCTGAATCTTCTCGTTCTTCACCACCACACTAACACTAACACAAAGAGGACTAAATACGTATTTCGGCAACAGCTTGTAAGTTCTACAACTGAAGATTGCAACTTAATTGCTGAAATACGTATGTCGTACTAATAGTGTTAGTGTGGTGTTGCAAAACATTTTCGAGAAGCTTCATCAAGAAGTCACAGTTCCAGTCCCAGGTCCATTGGTACCTGTTTTAGACCATATAGACTTTTTCTAACAAACGTTAGTCCACTATCATTCCGGTGGCACTAGGTATATTTTTTATTTAAGTATGCTCTACAAGAAACTGGTCTTTATGTTAAATTGTTCAAGTTTCATATATTTGTAGACTACAGCATTTAAACTTCATATCGTCGGATGCAGAGCTTTAGGACGAAAAGTTTCTTTTTAATAAATTCCTTAATTCTTTATATTTCCTTTTGCTACCAATCTTGAAAGGGTGTATTTCTATTGCTACTTGCAGTTTTTCCAAGTAAATCTAATTCGCGGTGCTTTTGATTTAAGATTGAAAAGACTACTGACAACTAGTTTTATCGAATATTTATCAGATACTTTTCAAAAATTGGTTATTTTTATGCACTTAAAAATGTAAATCTTTTAATTATACTACCACTGATAACCATCATAATGGCTATGCATTGCTAAGTGTTTACTTTATATTACAGATATCATTTAAGAAAACATATTTCAGAAATACAACCTCAGAAAGTAAAGAGGATGACAAAGCTTGAAGAAATATTTTTTGGACAAATTTATTTGAAATTTGATATTGATACTATTGAAAGTGTACCGTTTTCTATATTTCTTTTCGCTTTTAGGCATAGAGTGTCTACGTTTAATATTTGATACAACCACCACATAATTTCCTTATATGTATATCCTAAAAGAGGAACTTAATTTCTTTCTAAGTATATGATCATTTTAAGTCTTAACCTACTCACATACCAATACACAAACCACAATTTAATTTACAACACAAATGGATAATATACCTATTAATTATGGATATTACTCCGATCTTTCTCATTACAGCATATAAGTGTGTATGTAATCGTTAGTCAACAATTTAGTTACATATTTCTGGCAAACATTATGTACAATAAATAAAATTAGTTTTAATAAGTGCATTTTTATGACCTTTTTTACTTATCTTATTTTCCTGATATTTTTTCCACTTGTAAATTTGATCTTTATTCGAATTAGAGTGTGTAATTGACCCACAAGTGGAAAAAATTTCAGGAAAATAAGATTTAATAAATGCGTTAACTTTCATAAATAAAATAGATACGCATAAACGTCTTTGGAGTTTCAGACAATGGAAAGAATTTCGTGTTACTTTACATCTCTAAATTTCCATTTCATTGTATTCAATTATGCTGCAGGTTGTAAGTGAAAGTATCTACTTACGAAAATAATTAATTTATTTTATAAGCTCTTGTCATATTGCTGTTCAAGATTTATACAAGGCTGAAATATCTGTAAATTGAATTAGGGATGGCCTGACCTAGACCTACAATTGCCATTTGTTTGAGCACGTGTATGAATAAGTGAACACGCCTAAAAACAGCTATTCTCTGTTTACAGCACGCGCCCTAAGCGAATTAAATAATGGACAACACAAACACATAATGTTGCAAGATACAGTTGTTCCTTTTTGCCGATGATGTTATGACCTTATGACGCTTAACGCTATAATTTTAGTGAACCAATACCGTTACATACATATGTATATGTATGTTTAGTGCGGATGATGTTTCGTAAATGTGAAAAACAATGTGCTAGATTGCAAATTTTGACATTTTTTATATGGTTATATAACTTGTTTATGTGCCAATAAGTTGTGCAATCTATTGGATGACTTTTTTTTACTAATAAAAAATTACTATTCTCTACTGGCTACTAGTGCATATTGTAAAACAAACATGAATGTTAACCTCCGCTACAATTGTAACTGCAGTAAAAGTGCATTGATGTAAAATGTTAACGAAAAGTTAACTTCACGGTTATTATGATCTATAGGCAGTGGTACGTGCTGTAAATTGAAATATGGTGCAACGACTGTTGCTGGTAAAACCGCTATAAATATTGGACACAGCTGACAAGCTACTACAAAGACTGCTGAAAACACAACTCGAGAGCAGTATTAAGGACGCGGGAAGCGTGCCTAACAGACAGAATGACTTCAGGAGGCTAACAACGGGTTGCCATCCTGAAGTAAGGCGACCACTGGTTCCGGAATGGATTCTACACCTGATAAAGTGAGTTCGTCACTGATCTGTCTGTCTGCAAACTTAGGTATATTCGGTTACAGTGCTTGCAAAAATAATTGCGGACTGGGATTAGTTGAGAAGAATTTTGTATTTACGATCGCAAAGTATATAAATGCTTTAGATTACTTGTACTACCAAACTAGGAGAAGATAACATCGTGAAATTAATTTGAATTGCTAGACCAGACCAAGTCTATTTTTTTAGGGAAGACACTTTATTATTTAGCTGAAAGAGTTGCAGTAAACTCCTCACCATGTACCAAGTAACTTCTAAACTAAGTAAAGCAATAGATACAAGTAGATACAAATTAAATACAGTTATTAGCGGCATTAGAACGTGCGGAAGAGACGATTTATGACCAATTGTAGCGACTGCAGGGTATATCCTAGTGGGGTCACGAGTGCAACGAAATTGCCATCATTGGTATTGTCCCTTCGGACTAGGTTTCGTCAGGAAATCACAAATATGGATAATTTTGGATGTATTTGTATTTATCTCAAGCGGCAGTACGCGTTTATTTCTTTTACTTTTCTTGATTATAAACAAGTAGAGTATCTTAGCATGATTAGAGAAAAATATATTTGCATGGTATGATGCCGATTATGAATGTTTAGAGCAAATAAATGCACAAAGTGAAGGTACAGAAATACAAAAAATAGAAGAATTTTACGAAGAACTACAGGAACTGATATGATTAAATAAGAAGCATGATGATGAAGCAGATGAATAACAAATGATCTTTTAATAGGAAATATATTCTATGATCATGAAAACGAGCCACAATACACTTACGAATCCGATAAAAGCTGGTTTTACATTTGTCAATTTATTGATCAATTTCTAGAACTTAGACGACTTTCGGTCAAGTTAAGTTTTGACATTTGTCAATTTCAAGTTCAATTTTAAGTTCAATTTCTAGTTCTAGTTCTCTTCAATTTTAAGCTTGTAGCTGGTAGCTTTACATTAATCAATAAATAGATCAATTTAAAGAACTTGGGTAAGTTCTAGAAATTGAATAATTAGAACATGTTCTATTTTTACGTCAATTTAACTTCAATTTTATAGTAATTTTTGTTTTAATAGTGGACAGTGACCGACAGCTAACTTTCGACACTTGTATGAAAGTAATTCTAAACTTACTTTAATTCAAATTTCAACAATTACAATTCGTTGAACGATAATGTACCATTTGTAATTATGAATTACTAAATTCATATAGATTATTTGAAATTTTGAATTTGCAGCTTTAATGCAGAGAGTAAGTTCAAAATGGCAACGAAAAATATTAACAAATTTAAGAAAAGCTGTATTCTCCTTAATGTTACTAAAAATTATAGATTTAGAAAAAGCAAGAGTAACAAGGAGGTGGTGGGTTAGACCATGGTTGATTGTGAAAAAGGGAAACTTAAATTTAGTAGAGAACGATTTTCCCGCAGATCCTCAAACTACATATATACATCATATATCGCTTAGACTACAAATATAATAACTAATAGGTACTCTCTGAATTATAGTACCTAATTACCACGAATAATCAGCTGTGATAAACTTGTACACATTAAAGGTCTTCATGTGATCCGTCTGTGATGTGATCTTCACTCACATCACATAACCTTTTAATTTTAACATAGGACATGCATAAATAACAAATCTTATAGTGACGGAGAGAGTAAACTATTACCACTGCTGTTAACATTAATGATTCGAAACTTCCTTCACAGTGGTTTTCTTAGTTCAATTTATTGTTAGGTGTAATGCAATAGTAAGTTCTTATTTAAGAAATTCACCAATAAAAAGATCTTAAAAATATCTTCAAAATTATTGATAAGTGTAATACGAGAATAAGTTCTATTTCAAGAACTAGAAATTGATCAATTTTAAGATCTAAAAATTGATCAAGAAATTGACAAGTGTAAAACCAGCTTAACATATACAAGGACCATTAAAGAAAATGTGAAAGATGTTTGGGTCGAAAATCAAGCCGAACTCAGTACAGACCACAAATTAGTACTTGCGGAAATGGAGGAAGAAATACGACAGTCCAGAGAAGCAAAACGATATCCAAAAATTAATATAGTAAAGCTAAAGAACATAGAAATCAGGCCGAATTACTACGAGGGGACAGGAAAGAGACTGGGGCAAAAATGGAAAGAAGCACAGCATCAAGGACTTGAGGCATTATGGAAAAGCTTTAAGAACATATTAAGTGAAACAGCGAAGAAGGTATGTGAGACACGATGTGTAGACAGAACAAAACAAGCAGCAGATGGCGGAATAATAAGGTAAAGACAAAGGCAAAAGAAAAGAAAAATGTTTGGAAGAAGTATATAAAAACAGGAAGGAGAGAGGACAAAAAACATCACCAAAAAAGAAATAAGGCCAGGCAAGTAGTATTACGTGCGAAAAAATTTTGTTGGGAGGAATTTGGAAGAGAGATTGAGAAGGAATATCAAACGAACAAAGGAAACTTCTCGAAAACAATAAAAAGCATAAAAAGAGGCAAAATGAAAAAGCAGTAACAGTAACAACGAAATTAAAACGGAAGCAGAAGAGGTATTAGAAGTCTGGCGCCAATTTTACGACGAGAAATTCATGAACAATCCTGGCCACAGTACATACGAAACAACGCAGGATATGATAAATAAAGAAAACGAGCTGATGACAATAACAGAAAAATGACGAGTTGGTACCGGAACCAATAAAATGGAGCGAAAAAGAGAACATAGATTGGATAAGACAAATATTTAAAAAATCGCGGATAGAAAATAGAATACCGCATGATTGGGAGAAAAATTTAATCATACCGTTGTACAAGAATGGAAGCAAAGCTAAATGTGAAAATTATCGAGGGATTTGTATAACAACAACTATGTTCAAAATGTATACAAAAATAATAGAGATAAATCTATGAAAGGAAATTGAAAAGAAATTAGAAGAAGAACAGGCAGCCTATAGAAACGAGAGGCAGACTCAGGATAACATTAGTATAGTAAGAAAAGCAATAAAAAGAGCTAATCAACAAGGGAACGAACTACACTTCTTTTTCGTTGATCTGAAGTCCGCTTTCGACACAGTCCAACGAGAAGAACTATAGAACTGCCTAGAAGAACTAGAAGTGACGAGGAAACTGAGGTAAGTGATTGAAAGTGTGTATCAGAAAGTTATAGAGCAGGTTAGAATAAACGGTAAAGTTTCCAAAGAATTTGAATTGAAAAGAAGAATAAAACAGGAGGATAGTCTGAACCCTCTGCTTTTTAATATATGTATATGTGACCTGGACTACGGAAAGGTACCTATCGTTTGAAATTAAGTTTGCGAGTAAGCGGCTGTTAAAGATAGCAAGTCGTGTGCGTGCGTCGCGTTTGTATTTGCGCTTCTACCTCGTCTTTTTTTCGTCTTACCCTTGGCTCTCCACCTCTCTTTAGACTTCCACTATACAGTGATGCTTTTTACAATAACTTTTTTTTGTAATTTATTCAAGTAATTTCCCCTAAATAGATAATTTTGTGAACGTTGAACGGATTTTTATAATTAATGTTGAACTATAAGGATGATTTCCAGCAAAAGTTTCAAACTTACAAGTTTCTTCGGTTTCTTCCATTGAAAAATACATTCAATTTTCTATCAATTTCAATCAAAAAACAAAAATTGACCATAGGTACCTTTCCATAGTCCAGGTCACATATATGGATAGTGGAAGGTTTTCGCCTCTAGCGTGGTTGACACGTCGAGTTACCGTGACCTTCTGACGCCCCTCACCTACCAGAAGGTTTTCGCCTCTAGCGTGGTTTACACGTCGAGTTACCGTGACCTTCTGGTACCCACCCAGTTAATCTCTTTACTCCTGAAGAAGCCGCTTACATTAGTGGCGAAACGTCGAGTTTATTGTATATCTTGTGCATTTTATTTTTATTTTGTACTGTTATATTTTACTAACCATGACACGGTCAACACCGGGAAACCCTCATTATAGAGACTCGGGCCAAAATTACAATTCTGGGCAAAAAGGAAGTTAGTACAGTTACGAAAAGCAGAATTTATAATACTGTTACGTTTTAGGGTTTTAAATAATCTTCAGGCGATAATATTTTCACATAAGTATTTATTTAAACTAATTTAACACTTAAGAATTACTTGATAACGTAGAACACTAACTAAACTATTTATTTCAACTAACACAAATTTATATGCACGTTTCGTATTTATATTCACAGCGTCCGTTCTAATTACGCGCTAGTTCAAGACTGTCCCGCACATGGGGTAGAATCTTATATGGCACGACTTGTAACAGCATTGCTAGACAAGGATAGAAAATCTATGAGCTACCCGCAAGTGTTACTGGATGGCAGCACGTATTTTTAAATTTTGCTCGTTCGTTGAAATTCGGAAAATGAATTATTAACCTCTGTTAACCTCCACCTCCTTCCATATTGGAATGTTTTACACCTCGTCGTCTTGTATTCTCGTTCATCTTTTTTTACTTCTGGTTTTATCTTTTGCCGTGTATATTCTTGTGCCTTTGTTGTAGCATCTTTTACTGGTAAGGTAAGTAGTCTAAATATAAGAATAATTTAATAATCATTATACAGGTTTATATATTATTTTAGACAATGCCTATATAGAGGAAGTGAAGATACAGAGTCGTCAAGACATTCATTGCCTAAACCTGTAAAATACTCAGATATATTTGCATACTGGGTTGATTTGATTTGATTTGGGTTACTTTATGTGAAAATGAGGATTTGAATAATTGAACGCAACATGAAATTTATAGATCGAGATAAATTTGCCATCAGCATTACGCAGGCTGATATGAGATCATATATCATGTTAATGGAAAAATCCGATTTTCCAAGTAAATGCTATCAAGCAAAGGTAAAAATTATACGTATTAAGAAATACTGTATTATTTATCCATAATGCACTAGTTCTAGTAATGTACATTATTTCTATTTTTTCCTATTTTTTATTCAGGTTCTCCTATTACGAAGGATGTGTATATAGATGACCTACCATTTGCCATCATCTATCTTTACTTATCAGTGACTGGTATTTAAAGCAGAAAAAGTAGAATATCATTAAATAACCCCATTTATGTACATGCTCGAGTCTATAGTAAAATTAAAAGGTAACTTTTAGGAAGTTATTTGTTTAATTTTTTAGAACCTATAGAACTGTTCCTACATTTACAAACAATTTTATTTGGTTATTATTTCCACTTTAGTTCATCACTGTTCTGTGGAAATAATAACTGAATAATATTGCATTGGAATTTATTGAATTTGCAATTACATGTATTCTTCTGACCTTTAATTACTTATCTATTTTCAGATATTTTTCCCCTTTTTATGTCAAATACCGTAAAAAGGGGAAAAATATCTGAAAATAGATAAGTAATTAAATTTAATTCGCAATATAAATTTAAAAGAGGATTTTTAAATTCCCGCGTTTACTATAATTAGTACCCGCAAGTCCTAAGAGATGGCGTAAAAACACTAGTACAAAACTATATACGGGAGTTTCCTCTCTACACTATGTTCTCTATGGTCCCGCATACGAGATTGTCACCCTTATATACATAAAATATAGCTTCTAGAATTCTCTACACTAAACTAGACTGTTCTAGAACGCCCTCTCTAGAATGTCTCCAGAAAAACACGCGAACCATCCATATATCATAATTACAGTGCACTGCCTAATCCATTTTAAACGGCTTTGTCGCTAGATGGCGCCATTCGTAACAATACGGTAGTAGTCCCAACAATAATATAAGGAAGTAAGATCTGGCCAATGATGAGGAAACTGTAAGTAGAATAACAGCAGCAGAAATGAAATACATAAGAAAAATAGCCGGTAAAACAAAAAGAGATAAAGTTAGAAATGAAGATCTAAGAGAAATGACTATACAAGAGCTAATTACGGAATTAATTGAACAGAAGCAGCTAAAATGGTACGGGCATGTGCAGAGAGTGTCGGCGGATGCACTAACGACGAGAGTAGCTGGATCAAAAGTGGGCAGCAAAAGAAGAGTTGGTAGACCTGGCAAAACCATGGCCCAGAGAGCTGAAGAACTAGGGCTAAAGAGAGGAAAATTAGTCAATGAGTTAAAAGCTATGACGCAGAATGGGGGGATGTGGAAGACATGGGTGGAGACTCCAAATCAGCCGACGCCGTAAGGCATAAGGAAATCGATAAAGAAGAAGAAGAAGTTACTTTTATTGTGTTGTCTTTGTTAATAACAAACTTTCTATTTCTTTGTATGTTAGTTAGTCAAAATAGCTTTTAAGATTTTGGTATACATATGTTTTTTCGTAAAATTAGCTATTATCCTGAAATTTTATTTTGATAGTTATATTTCTTTCGTTGAACAATTTAATAGGAAATAATAATAATAAATATTTTTTGTTGGTACCTATACCAAAGGAACAAAATGTCCATTTAACGGCTTTAACGTTAACTTTGCTGAATTCAATTTTTGGTTGTAGATCCGTTATAATTGGTGAGGTAGTTTAAAACTGAAAACATTGGACATATTTTTTCATTGTGATTATTTAAAGAGAAAAATTTCTGTATTTTTGATAATATTTTTTTTGAAATCGACAAGTTTCTTGTAAATTCTTTGAAGTTGATATTTCAAATTTAGAATACTGCGTATATGTGTATAAAAAAACCTTTTAAAAGCGAATAGTCAAATTAAATATTGACTGCTTTAAAAGTGAAAGTAAAATGCTTTATTACTGCAGATATAGCGATTTTTTCTATGCAAATGTGCCTGTCCTATATAATGTTGCCATATCGTGAATACGAGCTTAACCGTTAACGCGAATTGCATGTCAATGAGCTATCATGATTTAATACATTTTCTATTAGAAAAAAGATGACGTGTATAGATGACGTGCCTCGTCTGTTATCGTAAACAGACTGTATATACTAGTTTGACGTTAGAACTGTTGCTAAATTAAGACAAAAATGTTCAATCACCTATTCTAGTGCCCTGTATGTATAAAAAATTATTATTGATTAAGTCTAATACCTTAATTTATTGCTTGTACCTCGACTCATATAAAAATCTACCATGATATATTTTCTAAATTTATATTTTACTGTTTTGCATTTATTTAAGGTTACATTGTAAGACATTTACAAAAAAAATTCTATAACGACAGCATTCTAATAAATTTACACCTACTTAAGTAGGAAATACCTAACAGTATTATAAAAAATCATATAAATAAAGATGCTGGACGATTTTTAAATTAGTAGCGTGATATGTACTTTAAAATATTTAGGTAGGATGACATATATTTACTAGATGTACTGGTAATTGTCTTCCTGATCAAATTAGCTCTTTCATTGAGAAATTATACAAACGCCAAGATGTAACAATGTAATTTAAACTATTTTATGAAGTTGCCATTCTAATGAATTCTATTATAGTGATTAGAAGTACTATAACTTTCAAGTAAATTTTAATTTGCTAAAAATATTACTTAAGTGACAAAATTTTCAGAGTAACACATTTCTCATTGACTATATAAACTAAACTTAGGCTATTAAGGCTCCATGAATTACTCTCAATTAAAATGTAGTGTATAATTTTTTCCCACATCTTCCCTTCTATTGCGGCTGCTTATTTTTAATCAGTTTAAATATGTATATAGGGCACCAATGGTATTAAAATAAATAGTTGCTCTCTCGCCTAAAGCAAGTGAGTGTGCAATAACTAACTAAAAATGTTATTTGTCTGATGGTGTTAAAAAGTTTGTGTATCACGTATGTCGTGATTAGTACAAAGGTTGCCATCTATTAGTTATTAGCTATCGACCTTATTAACAGAATAGAACGAACTTTAAAATATCACGAAAAATTACTTTTAACTGTAGATAATATTTTTGATATAAAAATCTGTGTGAATACCTATATTTGGAAATTACCACCTCTAATATGAGATTCAAACTTGCTTTCGTTTTGTCGTTCAGTATTACTTACTTCCCATGCAAACCTACTCATGCTCGAAAATATATTAAAGAGTTTATATTATGTTCATTTGTATTTTAGGTTCTTAGAATATGCAGCCTAATCCATGAAGTTAATAATACATTCTAATGTGCACGCGAACTTAAATACAAACACATTCTAAGGTCTCTTCGATATGCTCTATATGTATGTTATGATCATGTACAATGTGTGTATGTGTTACTGTCATCTTATTTATTTTATTTATAACGAGCGGCGGATGTATCGTATAATGTAATGCTTTCATAATTATGTACAATGACCTGTTTTTAATAAGAACCATAACCAAAAGTTTTACGAATCAATAATTCAGCTTTTAACCGCAAGTTATATGAGCAACTTCTTTAGAATCGCACTGGAAAGTCCCGTGTACAATTAAATATGTCATGATTAATAACATTGGCATCAGTAAAATGGCACATTTTTCTTCATGTTGGGAGTAAATGATGTTTCAGCCGTTGGCAGTATTTATTTTCAGTAGTATTCCGTGTATGCGTTAACCACGTATGCGTTACCACAAACCGCAATCACATACACAGTTTGGTGCATATTTATGCAAAGAGTATTGGTAACGTCGATGATGATGCAATTATTGACTCTATCTTCAATAGATCATAATATTTATCCATTGCGGTGCAATAAATGGTTATTATATGCATACTTTTAGATGTACGTAATTGTAAGTATTTGCATTCAAGTGTGCAATTAATTACATACAGCCATAAAAATACGGCCAATCTTTATGATCTGATTTGTACAAATATAATATCAAAATAATGATCTTAACCTGAAAAACCTGACTTGAATTTTAATTTTCAATGCCAAGTGACAATCCATTTTGTTTTTTTAATGTATGTATTCATATACTTCTGCAGTCATAGTTTAGAAGGTTTCCGTTTCGTGTCGAATTGTGTCCAATAAATTTTAATTGCTCATTTTATTGTAATACTCACTCAAGAAAATAATAGGAATTGTACTAGATATACTATGTACAACAATTAAATTGTTTATGTATCTTATTTTTTGTTATTTTCTAAATATGAATTTAATTTACCATTAAGGATGTCACTATGGATACAATTTCATCTTTACACGGAATAAGATAGTAGTTTCTTGAAAATATACTGTTTTTATTGTCAGATATTATAGAAAAATTAAGTTATCTACCTCGAAGCAACTTGATCCTGCCTAGGTCCTTACGAGCTGAACATTTCTTTCCGTAATAAAGGTGCTACTGACGAGGGACGGTCCAGTTTAAGTCGCTTACATCATCTCTTCATACTTTAACTTTCTGTGACTACTGAGTCTTCTCGTTTTCCACCTAGTGAAGATTGCTACTTATCTAGTATCCATAGTTATGTCTCTTACCATACTATTCAGGATAAATTGGCTAACTAATAACTAAATTTTCTGCCAATTTTCTAGTAGTAAATTTGGTATTACATATTTCTACAGTTAGGACAGCATCCGCTGCCGTATTGCATGTAATTTGTAGTCATATTAAGTTTGACAGATAAAAACGTTAGGAGAGACTAATGAACAAAAGCATATCACTGTAGAATACTTTTTTATTACTAGAGAGTTAATATACATGAAGTTTTCAATATATATAATTCTAACAGGCTATTACGCATCACGCAATGGTGTGTGTAACAGCAAAGTTTCAGTTTTCTGTAACAGAAAAGGTGTTCTTCACGTAAAGATGCGACATTCACCGATATTATTATATAATAATAATAAATTAATATATCTTTCAACATTTCTAGTTTCTGCAATTTTATTTGTCATGCTGTGTAATTGATTAATTGTATGTTACTTATACGTTTTATTATTGTAACATAATACTGGGAGTTATATTGTTAATCAATTTGGTTGGCCTTTTCTAGTCGCTTACATTTCGTGATTCGTTTAATGCATTATAAATCATATGGTTAGTTTGGGTCCATTTTGATAAATTAATACGAATGATCTCACAACTCTATCACAACCTACTATACTTTTAATGTTAAATTTTACCTACTTCTCGCCAGCTGTGAATTCTTAATTGGTTTATTCATTCGTTAGGTCCAAGGAAAGTACGTTTTATAATATGCAACTATCTGGAATTTAGTGTTTTGTTTTATAGATTTTGCATTAACACTGACATCATCTCTATTCATAGCGATGCTAAAACTCTAAAGTGATGCTACGTAACTCATTATAATCAATTTCTAAAATAATTACATTGTAAATATAGATTTATTTCTACTTTTACACTAAATGGATTACAAGGACGAAAGATTGCCAATAAGTAAGCGTAGGTAGATCGTTAAATGAAACGTGTGGCTACAATCGAAGTAAGAAACTAACATATTTACCTTATCAAAAAAGTCAAGTGATTTATATAGTTTTCTTTAGTACATATACAAGGTTATTATAAATTAAGCAATGTACCTACTTGCAATTATTGATGTATTAAGTTAATAACAAAAAATGAAAGAAATCAAATCGCTTAAGGAATGGGATGTTACTGTATCTATAAGAAACACCGCTGGATTACGAAGATTTCACACGAGAATGGGTTTGAGAGCGGCACCCTGTCAAACGAAAGCATACCGCAATTTGGTATAAACATTTGAAAGAACAGGGTCTGCGACTGACCTACCAAGATCAGGAAGACTAAGAATTAGTGATGTTCAAGTTGCAGAAGTTCGTATGGAAATAAGCCAGAGGCAATCCACTAGCAATCAACAGTGGAAATGCAATATCCAAGCGATTGCAAAATGTATCCATATAAAGTAAAAATGCTGTTTGAAGTAAGGAGACAAGTTTGGCTACTAGGTACGATTTTCCTTTGCGAGTAATGGCTCAGATGGAAATTGAACCCGTATGGTTATTCCGTATTTTATGCACAGAGACGTATTTTACTCTGAATTGTGGAATGGAGAAGACATCAAATGTTAAAAGATTATGTTACGCCACAGCTGTAAAACAAGCGCCACAGAATTGAAAATTTCACTTTTATGCAGTGAACCACCAGTCAAAGAATTCATGGCCAACACGATGACCTGATTAACACAGCGGATTACTGGCTGTGCAGTTATTTAAAAAGTTAATGTTTAGAATACTGCCAACAACGCTACAAGAATTAAAAGACAATATTACGGAGCAAATTGGTGCTATTAAACCGGAAATGTTACAGAATGCTGTGTACATTTTGGAGGAAAGGTTGGTAGTATTACAACAAAATAGAGTATTGTCGTAACTAGTTTTGGGCATACTAAATCTCATTCTTTAAACAATTAGGTTTCGTTTATGTTTTGATATTAACTTATTGTTAGTTTGTTAAAGAGTTTTAAGGCAATGTGATAGTTTTACATCAGAAATGAAACAATAACATTTGCAAGACATTCTATTAACATGTAAGATGAAAAAAATACTAATGTGCTTGACGATTCCGTAGCTAAGTGCACTCCTGTACACGTCTAGGCATTGACAAAATGAGATGGTGGATATCTCCTTGTAGAATACCGCTCCGAGCAACTTAAACTTCGTTGATTAACTACATTTGTGGAGAATGATGCAAAGTGTACACTCTCCTCCCCATGATATTCCACACATGATCGATGGAGTTTAAATCCAGAAAACGGAGTGGCCACTGCAAAACATTTACTCCTGCTTCGTGGAAAAAGCCTATGGTTTGACGAGCAATATGACAGCGACATTGTCTTGCTGAAAAAGGACGTGTGGACGGACATCTAGATAAGGTAGTAAAGTAGTTTGTAGGACATCATCAATACAACTCGCAGCTGTCATACTGCCTCGAATAAACAGAAGTGGTGATCGGCTACCATAAGCAATAGCTCCTCAAACCATTACTCCAACTCCAGTGCACGTGCCTCTCAAGAGTAAATCCTATCGCGCGTCGCTCTCCACGCCGGCGTCGTACCCTTCTGCAGCCATTGTGCATACCTAGACAGAATCGCGATTCATCGCTGAAGACGATATTGTGCCATTCTGCTTCCCAATGCTGCCGTTCCTTGCACCAGTTCAAGCGTTGACGAGAGTGGTCCGTACTCAAAGACAGCACTAATTGTGGTCGGCATGAAAAAACTCCAAAGCCTCGAATGCGGCGATATACTGTACGCATAGTAACAGGTTTACCTTCTTCTCCAAACTATTGGTCTGCGACTTGACACGTTGTTCGTCTGCTAAAGCTAGTTGCCTGAGGCGCCTACCTTGACGCTTTAAGGTACGCCTCGGTTGACCAGTTGGATTTCTTCGTGTTCCTCTATCTTCTGCTATCGACACACGACACACTGGCATTACCGTAATTGCACTATACTTAACACGACGGTCAATTTTACAATAGGACAAACCAACATCTCGATAGGCAGCAATTCTACCCTTGTTTTAAATATAGTCAGTTTGATGCCAAAAAATCAAGTTGAACAAATTACTCCTTCGGGGTGTAACACTTCTCATATCCCTTAATTGTAAAAAGAAATCCGATTTCCTTTGGTCGAATTGTAAGTTAAATGAAATGTTAATTGATATTAATTTTGTACTTTCTAAGATTTAAAAATAGACATACTTTTGCAATTATTACACTGCTCTAGATCGCCAGAGTAGCATTTCTTGATTACGTCGTAATTGTCTTATGTAAGCGGAAAAGTGAAATCACAGTCCGGAAGGTGCAAGAAAGCAAACAGTTTACAGCAGTAAATTAACAAGATAAGGATCAAACAATATGACCGTAACTACAGCGTAATGATATGGGGGAACGAATATGTGGCGGAAGCTTATGCTCGTCTTAACCTTGCGGTTCTGGAACCGTAATAGATGTTTCTTTACAATTTATTTACTTTTTTAATCTTAAAGCACATATTATTGTTAGTACCAATGAAGCAATTAAAGAAATTGTAAATTTCCTTTAGAACTGTAAATACAATTAAGTCATGATTGTATGCACAGTTTTTAAACATAATTAGATTGATCGGCCATGTAACATGTTTGCAAGGAAATATTACATTAAAACTGTGTATGTTGTTACATATCCGATTTTATTTATTTTAAATAATAATCTACGGTTTCTCCCTTTTTTTAACATTTATTACAAAAGCAAATCTAGGTTAGTCATTTCAGTTTCCAACTTCCAATACTAATTCGTTTTTGTGTGATCATATTTTTGTTCTTAATAAAGTACCTATGAAATCGTAGTAACTATGTTACTGTGACCTTGTTTAAATAATAGGACACTAATTTTAGTAAACAAGAACTCTTACGGAAGTACGTAAGTAAAGATTTATCGTTATTTGTTTGGAGGGTATGAAGGGAGTCGCTGTTAGTCCATATAGCAAGTAAACTGCTGGGAGCAGTTTGGACATAGTAAACCGAAAACGAAAACACTTTCGAACCTATAAACTACCCACTTTGCAATTACTGTCTTTGGTAAAAATAGACACCTCATTTTTAATTTTGACATTGCATAAAGAAATATTGATTATAGTTATTGCTAACCAATATTTCTTTACGGTATATGCTTTACACTACTGAAATAACAAGATTGAATAGGAGACGTAAGTTCTAGCAATTAGTATGAAAATTGTGAAATGTGACCGTATTGTAATCGGTTATGCTAATTCTACCCACAAACATACTTTCATGTCCAGTTAAAGCTGAGTTAAGGTTTCCGAACTTTAATGAAGAGAGAGATTAAAAACTTTATGGTTTTGACCATAAAATAATCTCCAATTTGTTAGTTCAATATCTTACCAACGCCACAAAAATTGGGTTATGTATGTGATGTTAGGTTTATAATACACTGCGACCTGAAAGATCTACTATTGTGTCTCCTATTCTGGCTATATTTGTATAATAGATGGCCGATCAAACCGATTCCTTTTAAAAGGTGCAGAATGTCGGAAGGGCCCAGATTAGGTAATTCTTCCTCATCAAATTCATATGCTCCCATGTGCAAGGGTCTTGAGTGGCACAACGCAGAATAGGTTGAGAGTAGATGGATAGATGTTTCATCCTCTTGCTCCCCAAATCTACATTCAACTTGCTTTGTTACTCTAAGCCTATTTGGGTGTTCACTCGGTTTGCAATGGCCTGATCTCAAAATTGATTTTAAAATGATATACTAGAATCACATCTGATAACGTACTAAAGGTTACTAAAAGCAGATTTCAATCAAGTAGACGAGCTGCTTCTTATTTGTAAAACAATTGCTTTAATAAAAGTAGTAATTACGTATTTTATGGTAAAGAATTCGTTTATTTCTTTTTACTGAAAACATTTATGACAAACTCACAATGTTTGCTTTTGATGCTATTGCTCTGAATAAGAACAAATATCTTAAGTTGCACTCACTTCTAGCTATATTAATCACTTTATTTCTAATACATTCCTCGTTGAGTACCTACGTGCTAAGAAATTTTGGTAATGTTTAATGTTTGTTCCTTCCTGGATATGTGGCTTTAAAAACCAATTTTATTGAAAGAAGCTCGTGAGAATGAAATCGTAATTATCAGACAAATATTATAACTGCACTTACTAAAATATAAGTCCATGAGTGAAGTATGTATTTTGTACATCTTATGTTAACTCTTCTCGTTAATATATTATCTTTACGTCTCAAATTAAGAGGTTGTTAAGTGGGATCTACCAACTTGAATTGGTACACCCACATATACCTACGTAAAAAGTATAAAACTACAAAAAAAAAGCAATGTTAGGCGAGATGTTATAGTAAATAGTTGTAATGTAATTGAACAATCATTTCCAAGGTTCTATGATTGGAGTGCCTAACCAATTTGTTTACGTAATATATAAAAAAAGTACATTTAAGATATGTGGCAACAAAAATAATAACGTATCAATAGGTGGATGGGTCAATTAGCGAACCACTATCAAGCTGAATATCATGTACAACGTCTATTGTAATTATAAGTTCAACTGCCAATGTGTCGCATAATGCATTTGGGATTGTCGTTGCAATATCAGTGCAAGGCCAGGCGTTATCCGTCTGTAAAGCACTAAGCATCACACGTCCAACTTGGCTCGAAATATATTTATTTTAATACTGGCAATGAACCACATCAGGTACGAGAGTTGTTAATGAAACAAATGATGCCAATCAGGTAATAAAAATAATACAAGCATATTCCCAGGCGTTCAAAAAAATATTAAATAATTTAATATAAGTTTTTAAATATTTTATTTTACATTTTTTTCTGAAGGCAGTAGCTTTTGACACAATTTTTTGTACAAATATGGTTTTGAAATGAAAATATTGGTATATTAACAATATTCAGATATAGTACACGCTTTAGCTAAAAGCCGTTATGTATATTCGGTTAACACGTAATAAATTAATATTAATTTGTTTGTGCTGTCTAAAATTAGAAACGACAAAAATATTGAATGAAATCATAAAGTTTTCATGTAGTATCCTTTTATCTGGCATACTGTCAAACAATTTTAAAATTAATTTATCCAGATTGACTGAAATGTAGTTCGTAGATTCATTGATTTCATCACATCTATTTACAGTCTATGTTAATATTAAAACAAACACAAAGATAACACATTTAAAGTAACAATAATTATGTTTACTATTTTTAATACAGTGCTTTTGTTTAAAGTATACGAACGCTAATACTTGTAGTTATTGTGCAATGACGGACATAAGTTGCAATAATAGGGATTATATCAATATATATATATTTGAAACGCAAAAGAATATTTATTATGTGTAGCTATATAAATAATCTCGAAAATTGGAACCCTATTACAATACCTGAAGCTTAAAGGTATATACTTGATATAGATCGTTTTTTATTGAAATTTTTGTTTTAATCGAATTTGTAAAAAGTGCATCATTTTTTCTAGCTGATTGGCAAAATCTTTTTACTATGGCGCCACTTAATATTTTCACATAGAACTTGTATACCAAAACTTCTGTGTTCAAGTGCTGAATCCAATGGCATAGCTACAACGAAATAAGAATAAAGGCAAGCTGAAATTATGAATACATATTGGTAGGTAGGCATACATATGTATGTATGTATGTATATTGCATATCTTCAGTAAGTACTACTCTTATATGGTGTAGTAAAAGAATAAAGTATTCTTCTAGTATGTATGTATTGGAATTTGGAGAAACAGACACACTTCTACATATGTAGAGCTCTGAAGTGCCATAATAGATTAACGCCCTCGGCTTTTTATGTACTTACAATGTGCACAACCGTAATATTCCTAAATTCCTATTTAAAAACCAATATTTTATTACCTATATATGTATGTAGGTATTGTTAATTTAAAATTTACGGTTTTATGGCAATAAATATATAGGTTATTTGTTCGTTACGCGTTTATGTATGAAAACATTAGTTATAATGTAACTATTGATTTATTGCGAATAATCCAGCAATACTCAACAGGTAGAATAGGAATATATATGTATATACAGCTATGGAAAAAATGTATGGAGCACCTATTAAACTAAAATGAAATATCTTTAAAGTACTGCAATATACTTCATAAAATTGTTTGAAATAGAATTCTTTAACTTATTGAATGTGTAGAGCAATTTACTTCTAAAGAAAACCTATCATAAAATGCTCTTTTGCGAAAAAGGCCACAGATTAGTTCACAAGTGGTGATGTTCTCCTACTTCCAGGGCATTCTCAAGCAGAAAGTCCATTTACAAAGGTAAACCAAAAAGAAAATTAAAGAAGATTATTTTTGCCCGCTTGTATAAGAGACTTATGAACAGTGCGCCCAAAAGAGTTCATGCAGTAACCAAAGCACGACGAGGTGCCATAAAATATTAAAGAATTTCTTTAAAATTGTTAATAAAGTTATACATACATATATAGTCATTCGTTTTTAATTTCGATGTATAATATTTAGAATCTTACGCAATCCATAGGGTGCTCCATACATATTTCCATAGGTGTATAGTGTGAATGTGCGACTAGTAATTTCCAGTTATAATATGTTGAACTGTTTACTTCTTGTTCAATGTTTACATAAACTAATCTAACCTTTAGCCATTAATAAAGTGGCTTTTACAGCAGTAAAAAGCGCTTGTTAGAGTGGATTAAAGACTACAAGTAATTAAAAGACGCGACTCCTAATTTTATCATAAAAAACTTTTAAATGTCTAGAGTAACACCATAACTTAATGACCGAACTACACTATAGACGGAAGTACCCCGGATAAAGTAACTTCACCTGCCAATCACACTAGCCGCAATTAAGGAAAGATAGTGCCCTTTATAGGCCTAAATGTTTTGAATTTGTGATCAGAAAATTTAAATGTTTAGAACTGGTTGGCATATGACGCAAGAATAGTATACACCGGTCCTGCTTAGTGGTGGTGAAGTAAGTCTCTGGTAGTAGTCTTTGAAGAAGTAAAACTAAATGCTGCGTGCTAAAATTAAGAAGGTTTTATTTACGTGTTGTAATCATGCTTTTCGTTTAAAAACTGAAACTTTCAGAACAGTAACGTCAATGTATTACGTGAAGGAGTTAGTTACTATTGGCACAAGTATCTTACACGTGCTTAAAGAATTTTCCATGAAAATCAAACTGGGCATTGCCAAAGCCCACAACTATGCAATCTAGCACAATCGTGATAGTTGCAAAACATAATTTTAACATGATTCTGATCAATCAATAGAATTTAGTAGAACAAAGTTCATTAAGTTTCCGTAAACTTTAGTTATGTATTGAAAATAGTAAATTATAATTGATAGGGTTGCAGTGTTATACATACTTATGTATATAGGAACCTTAACTTGAAAATCATTCTGGTTGTAGCGAACGTGGTTCTAAGAATTTTAGCCGCTGGGGAACTGAGGGGGTTACTTTTCCAATAATATGTACATTACATATATATGTAAGTAGGTACATGCATATTATTTACACTGCTACATTGTCAACATTTTCGAAACCGCTTAATTCAAACTATTCACACAATGACAGTGTAGGTGTAGCAAAGTACTCAAAAGGTTACTTCAAGTGCTTATTCGACATTTTAGGAGAAAAAATTAAATGTTACAAGGCGAGTGTCATAACTCGTTCGAAGAGATTGTTATAATTTTGAGGAGCTGCTCAGTGCTTTCTTATTGAGAAACGACAACGAACAGTATATGTTCAAATTTTATGATATACAAGCTAATGGAACGAAGCTTCCCACTAGGGTATTGTTATATGAATATGTTAAAGATTTTAATATACCTATTATATTTTACATACCGAAATTAAAATAGTTAATCATAGAAATAATTTGCTGTAGAAGTATAATAAAGAATGCGTATTTTAGAAATAATTTTAGAAATAATTTTTATTAATTAATTTTTATTTTAGAAATAATTTGCGTATTTTTCAGACATTCTACAAAAAAGCACATTATAGCCTAGACACATTAGCCTTAATACTAGTGCAGAATCATTAAATGTACTAAAAAATGCAACAACATATATGCCAAGAAAGGATAACATGAAGCCACGTGATACTGTCCCATTTGTATATTGAGCTCCTTGGATACGCTACTGCTACAGTTTATTACTCATTCGTTTAAGGTTTGATCACAAGAACAGTACGCTTTTACGAAATAGAGGTCTATTATTACAGCCCTAAACAGAGTGATGTAGTGTTCACTATTACAGCATAATATCAATAAGTTATATAGTGGGAAAGATGCTCAATACAGAACTGGTAGCCTAGCCAATTGACTACAAAGAGAAACGAACAACGTGAGCACCATACAACGACCAACCGTGAGAATCTGAAGTAACTGCTTTACCAATATCACCACCGCAGTAGCGGGCAGCACACTGTGTGGTGTGACAGGGTTTTTTTGCCGGTAAAAATCCGGCACTACCTGTGAACTAAGCCGCAGATATCCTCCGAAGATTTTCTTCTGACAAAAAAAGACCTCCACGATTAGTGTTTCTTAAAAAAAAAACCTGACTTTCATCTACATATATGAATTCCGCTGAAACCCACATTTATTTTAGACGGCTTTTCATATATGACAATAATTTTGCATTTTGCTGCAAATTTTCACACATACAGAATTTTAAACATAACGCTGCCGTGTCCATGTATTTGAAAAAAAAAAATGAAAAACAAGAACGACTGGTATAAATAAATTTGAAACTTCTCAAACAGAATTGCATGCGTACTTTAAAAAATATACTATACTCTTTGAATTAGGAAAGTTTATGTAAGCTTCTGGTAAACCAAAAGTCATACACGAGCATAAATATTTTCGCTAACAATACCAGAAGACACTGTCGCTTCGTGACTACCTACAACTGTTCAGTGCTGTTCAGGAACGTTCAAACGTTCTAAAGAACCTGTACCGCAAATTACCCTTAATTTTAAACATTTTCTATAAAATTTTCTGTTTTTTTTTAATTTAGAAATTTATGAATTTTCTCGTCTCGTCAATTTTTAAATTATATAGATTTTGCTAATGCATTATCTTCAACAGAAAGATACTTTCTTTAGATTAGGCTACTGTGTAGACAGAATATAATTAAAAGATGTATAATATAAACGGAACAGCTAGACAATACCTTAGTATATATGTATGTATAATATAATTTGATAATACAAAAGTACCATAATCGCTTAGCACAATATATCACGTTCATTAGCTTGAAACCTACGTAAAATTTATTATATGATCGATTTGATCATAAAACATAAATCCGATTAGGAAATATTGTTGCATGTTTGGTTACATACGAAGTAATAGTGTCTTGAAAATGCCGTTATATTCAAATCAAGTACTTATTTTTCTGTATATAGTTGTAGCGCATTATCTTTGGAATGTATGTATGTGTAATCCTGCTAGTACTATTTGGCCATGTAACATTTTGTGGTTTCGTAATTACTTTATATAGGGCATACTTCTACCTTAAATTATTACTGCAGACGATAACCGCAATTCTAAATAACTACATTGAATTATTTATTGCATAGTTTTTGGGTCACAAGGAAGTAGTATTTACGGCTAATAAAGCAACACAGTAAAGGAAAGAAGTTAACTTTAATATGAAGTTAGATTTAGTTTTATAATTTAATACAGGATTGTAAATTATACATATAGAGAAAATCTGAAGGTATAATAATAATAATATTGATTGATTGTCGAAGGGCAAAACCTTTTAAGAGACAAACTAAAGTGAATACATTATATAAAGAATAAAAAATTAATACAATATATAAAAGAAAAGAACAAGGTTCTAAGATAATTTATCATTATCAAAAAATATATCATCACACAACAAATCAGCATTCTGGCACATTGTAACTAAGGATGACTTCAATAATAAATTCGAGGGAGAGGTAATGAGGAGCGAGAGGATAAACGAGGTACAAGGAAATCGATAGAGAAAAGTAAATTAGGAGGCTGTATACTACCACACAACCTTCCAAACGAATCTGGCTCCAGAAACTTCTTGTGGATGGTGTTCCAAGTATCGCATGGCTGTTCCAACAGGGATTCGTAGTATGGACAGATACTTTAGGAAACGGCGTTGGACGTTTTCAATGTTCAGTTGGACGTGGATATAATGTGACCAACAGCAATCAAAGATGCTTTTTCAACTTACTTACAATAAAGCTAACGTATACTCTCTTAAAATGGGACACATCATGGAAAAACTTGCACGATCGTAGTACAAAACCTAGTTTTTGAAGCAGCAACGCGAAAATCAAGAATGTAGTCCGCAAAACTTAATCTGGAATCACATAAAACCGCTAGATCTCTAACCATGTCAGCGCTCTTGAGATAAGTATCACAGATTGAGTTCAACAAGCTGATGTAATTAATTTTCGTTGTAAAGGTAAGAAATGATGATGATGATGAGCTACATCGTCCAAAGTGTAAATTTTTACGTTTTCTCTATAAACTAGTACTGGGTAGGACAGAGACGACAATAAATCGTTTATGAACAGTACAAATACAAGGGGTCGCAGATGCGATCTCTGTGATACTCCTGAAGTGGGAGTAAAATCAAATGATTGAAAACGTAGTGAACTCTATTAATCAAGTAACAATTTAAAAGTTGCAGGAAAGAAGAACTTAATCCAAAAAATGATAGTTTTTCAAACAAAATTTCATTATCAATGATATAAAAAGCGCTGCTAACCTGAACTTGAGAATTAAGTTTTTCACTAAGTAAGTGGCATACAAGGACAAGATTAGTTACTGTTACTTCCTTACTAAATCCATATTGTTGCGGTGAAATACACGGGTGTGTATTATAATACAAACAAGAATAAATAACATTTGTAGATATCTTGGAAAAAAATTGACAAAATACAAAGCACAGTTAATTATCTCTACATAATACAAATTCGTTTAGATGGAAGTCGTGGAATATATCAAAACGTGAACACATCTTTAAAATACTATTAATACTAATATAGTCAAGCGTTGTTGTTATAACCCCGTGTCGACTACCCGTCGAGTTCAGTGCCACCCTCTGACATGGTATTCTACTTTATCTTAATTATTTCGGCTGTTGCCGCTATAAAAAATAATAAGGCCATTACGAGTCGACATCAGAAGCATTAGACCGTGAATCACCGTCCGCCTGATCATCATCTGGGCCCAAATAGTTTCCGCGCCCTCTTCAATAATTTTGGACACGCGTTACACCCGCCTTACTTGTCGGTTAGTTCCGCTAGATGAAAGCTTTTAAGTGTACACCGTCGTTCACAAATTTAATTACATAAAACTTAATCAGATATATAACTGAGAATTTATGAGTAAGGTTTACTGATTGGATCAAATATTAACACACAATTTTTTTAATTGTTATTGCAAATTAGTGATGACTTTACTCTTACGATAATCTTAGTTTCTTGACACTTGAAATCAGTATTATGTAAACAATACTTAAAATTTCAAATACTTGAGTATTCTTGAATAAGCACAATTAAAAACTTGCTCTAGAAACTTTGCCCAGGTTAGTGATATCAGTCACTCCCACTATATAAGCATTACCGTAATTAGTACAAAACCATTAATATTTGTATATACAGGGTGTCTACTGAATAGTCGATGAAAATAAATGAAATTAAAGCTAATGGCATCGAAACCTAAATTCCAAAAAATGAATACTTTATACGCCCACGCAGTAACGAAAAAATAATATTTTTCAATTTCAGCCCGGCCCTGATGCTCGAGCGCAACGCATAAAAGGATGGGCAACACAGGCAGAACGTTAAGTCATTCACAGGCATTTGTTGTCTTATGTGTACATTATGGCTAGTTATACGAATACTGAGTACATGGACACAGTTTTAATCTACGAAAAAACAGTAGTAAATTATTAATTACCAGATCATTAGGTAATTGTAATATGTCGTTGTACTTTAATATTGAAAGTTGCTGCAATAACAAAAACAAAAAACACTTGATTCGTACGACAAAAAAACAAGTCGAAATGAATAAAAATTGTACCTACTAAATATGTGACCTTGTTATAAATAGAATATTTGTGAATAGACCACATGTGCAATTTACCTGGAAATGCATTCATAGAGTACAATAAACATTTATTTACATATCATTGAACTTTATAAAAATATCTGTTTATGTCTATTAGCAATTTTTGCAGCGCCTCTTTTTTTTCTTGTACACACGTGTCAGGCCCGGATTCAACAAAATTTGGTAATTATTAAAGGAAAAGTTATTTTAATATTATGATCGTAATTTTTTTGGATTTACCCTTCTTGTGATATTAGCTTTATACTGTTTATTTTTCTGATACTATTCATTTGACACCCTGTATATGCCCCAATTTCAAGCGTACCTATAGGTACTCTAACATGATTTTACTTTATCTCTTTTAATAGATTAATCAACTAAATTAAGTCAGAAGAAGCTTTTATGTCACATGAAATATTTAGTAACATTTGAAAGTGCTACATTAATGTGTAAGTTGAGTGTGTTAAT
>SMLS01075367.1:0-33763 GCA_004785975.1 Popillia japonica
ATATATTGCACATAGTTTCAGAATATATAAGTATGTGTATTATATACATATTTCCTAATTGTACCGACGCTATTCTAGCCCGTTTATTAATATTTAGTTTAATAGTATTCCTAGATATTATTATTAGAATATTCGTAGAAACGTAAACGTCAGTTTTTTTTATGTAAACAATTTTATTTGATATCTTGGTACGATTGTTTTAAGTTCGATATACTAAGCTTTAAATCGCCAAGTCAATTAAAGACATTTGGTTTACAAAATAACGACCTACTTTACAATATTTAAATTTTATGGTGGCCTGTAATAAGTTATTAGTACCTACTATTTGTTTTCAACGTAACGTCTTTTACTTCAACAGCATTTTAGTTACTTTTAAAACCATTGTTAATATAGAAAGTAAATATTTGAATGTGATAATAACATGTCGCGGAAGAATTTGTATTACAGATTTCATAAATTTACAATTTCGATAAAGCGTTTCCAATATCTTTGGTGTCAGTTCACCTTTGGCAAGCATTATAGAAAATCATCGATTTGCTGTCCCCGTAGGCAATATCATGTTTATCGTATAATCGAAAAACGAAAAAATTGTGACAACAGGGTCAGAAAAAAACTCGTCAGATACACATGAATTTTCGTAGCCAAGATACCGCCTATTTATGTATCACCTATCGGTACTATTAAAGATACTGTATGGAGTTTACGGTTTGCCGCTAAATCACCATGCATCACGTCGCATAGATACGTGTTCGATGTATTCGTTTTCTTTACATCTTGGTAGATCGCAGTGTGTTATGAAAACTTTCATTTTTACTAGAATCAATTTGCGTGGGATCAAAATGTACACAAGACAAAAATTTATGTGACACAATTGCTGAGAATATAAAAATAGCACAAACTGTACGGAATAGAAAGCGTGTCTATAAAATGCATCAATATATTTTGTTGTCCAATGAAACCTTTAATTTAATGCTCTCGTAAAATAATATAATGTATGTAAACGCGTCGTATATTCATTTTTCATGTATTAAATTGCGGTTCAAGGAACTGTAATATAAAACACGTGACCAGCTCAACAATGGTTTTTTTTAATAAAAATGAGTGAATGTTTTTTAAAAGTTTGTCAATTCAAAGAACCACAAATAACTAACTAATACGAAGAAAATACTTCAAGATCTACGAACGCAGTGCTGAAAATGCATCAGATACTCAAAGGTTTGTATTTGAATGTGGCATATGTAGATGCTTTTGATTTTCCGTTGTTCAAAGACCAGAAACTTATCAGATCAAGTAGTAAACGAGACCAGCTATTCATTCTTATTTACAACAAGACTTGTAGTTCATGTTTGCGCTGTTGTGACTGAAATGTACTGAAGCTCATTTCAACTGCTTACTACAAAAAAAAAAAAAACAGATTCGCCGAGAATTAGTTTAGTGTTTAATATGAACTTCAAATTTTCTATGCATTAGTGACTATTTTTTTACATGTTTACTTTTATTTGGCAAACCTTTTGCAGGAGATTCTCAAAGATCCTGATATGCGATAAAAATTCTATGTTAGATGATTGTAATTCGTTGATGTGTGCAGTTTGTAAAATATTGTAATATTGATTTTATTTTCCCAAGTAAGACATTTCCTTTTATATGCATATATCGATAAAATATTTATATCCCGCCTACATTTGAACAAGCATTTTAAACATGTATTCCACCAATTTATGTTCAAAGATAATATTGATATGGTGACGTCGTGTGACCTCACTAGATAATTGTTCTGTTCATAAAGCGATTATTTTTGTTTGCAAGTATGTATCAATGTTAACGGAGAACAGTTAGGTAGTGTGCAGTTGTAAGCTACTAGATGTGACGTTCCAATATTAAAATTATTTTGCAGAAAGGGAGATTATCTGCAGAATTAGAGTAGATTAGAGTAGATGTATAGCTAAATATAGCACACTTTTATTTCTCCTGCTGCAGATACAGTGACGCTTCACTGTCACACGAACGTGTTCCTAATAGTACCTAACTATACTTGTTTTTGTTCGAATCAAACTGTGTGTATGTATTGTTTTGTATAAATTGAGTAAGCACCTGAAACTATCTACGTACAATGTACAACATTCTGGTACTGCTCCCTTTAGTCAAGTTATTTCGATCTATTTCGCTCTTTAACGTCATTCTCACTGCAGCAAGCGTCTAAATTATAGTTCGTATATGTAATTAATATGCAATCCTGTGGAACTATAGAAATTTTGTTCGTCCGCGTAAGTTAACAAGCACTTCCCATAGTAAGCAATATTTACGAAATAGCATCATTAAAATTTCATCATGTAAGGGCCTGTAGAAATCTGAGTAAGTTTAAATTAACTTTTCTGAAAAAATATTAAATTCCTGTTCATATTTTACCTCTTTTACACTCTTATTGTTATTAACACGAAAAAACGGTAGTTCTTATTGCACGTTCAAAGAATTTGGTACTCCGGTTGAGCTTTGTTTGTTATTAGCCTATAATTAACAATGCAAGTCTATTTCTAGCAAGGTAATGTGGAAATGAACTAACGAAAACATATTTAGACAGCAAGTCGTCAAAAGTTAGGAATATTATGAGAAACCGAGGCTAAATAATAATTTGCAAGTGTCAATGAAAAAAAGTGTATTCTAACATAAGCTAATACCTGCACAATAATTTTCTAACAAAAAACATCCATCTTCAAAAAGTTGCGTACAAAAAAAAAGAAAAAAATTAAATTGACAAAATCCTAACATGTGCAGCTTACAAAAAATGAAACACTGAAGGTTTTAATAGGTAGTGTGACCTCCACTAGCTTCAATAACTGCCTCGCAACGTCTTTGCATACTCTCCACTAAATTGTTAAGCACATCTTGCCTCAGTTGCATCCAAAGTTGAGGCAGTAAGTCCCTCAACTGTTGAAGAGTTTCAGGGCGCGGCTCGTGTGCATCTAATGCTCTCTGCAGTTGATCTCAGGAGACCTCGGAGGTAAGGGTACATAAGGAATACCGTGATTTATTCGAGCTTCAACTACTCTGGCAGCTCGGTGCGATGTAGCATTATCGTCAAGAAAAATGAAATCTTGACCGATAGCGGCATGAAAATTTGGAATTACATTGTTGATGATTTCTTCTCGATAAACCTCACTGTTTATATTCCTATGCAAAACTAACAAGTCCGTGCGTCCATTGAAACAATTCCTCCCCACACTACAATCGTACCTCCTCGAGATGGGTGGATTTCTTCAATAGGTCGCCGATTTCTGGGCACTAACGGGTTGGTCCATACTTGTACACGTCGACTATCAGAATATCGGCCAAAACGAGACTCGTCGGTGAACAATACCGATTTCCATTCTTCGGTCCAATTTCGATGTTCTAGAGCCCAGGTTTATCTTGCACGTCTGTTCTCTGCTGTGAGTGGAACTCTTCTTAAAAGATGTCTTGATCTTAAATTGACCGCAGCAAGCCTCCGACGTAGAGTTGCTACTGAAATCCTAGTTCCTGTCGCATTGAAAAACCTTCGATTCAGCATTCGACATGTATCGCGTGGCGATCTTCGGCATGACAGAGTAATGTAACGGTCTTGCATGGGCGTCGTAAGTAACGGTCTTCCACTTCTTCACCTTTCCGCAACAGTTCCAGTGTCGTTGAAACGATTAGCTAATCGAGAGGTTACACTTTGCGATACATTGAAATGGGCAACTACATCCACTTGTCGAGCACCGGCTTGTAGCATACCAATGGCCATATTAGCCTCTGCAGCACCTAATTTACTTCTCTGAATCACTCTGTAATAGAGCAAAAAATTACAAAGGTTACGATGCTGTGTACGTTCTGTAATGTTAAAGAACAGACTGAACACCTGCCATGGCATACGTTTCATATTCTGGTGCTGACAATATACCAATACTTTTTTCTCAACCGAAAGTGTGTATTCGGGTTGTTAAACATCCGTTGTATCTCTACATCTACAACGCAATTACTATTGGAGATGTTTTACTAGAATACTAACAATATCCCTGACTTTTGACGAGCAGTTTAGTTGGTTATATTGAAAATTGTGCTGTAACTTTATATAGTACCTGTAAGAAATCGTCAACTGGACTGGATATTATTATAAAATTGTAATTGTAGCCTGAAAATATTCCATTAAACTAAGTTATTACGATATGTAGTAGTGATTCATGATTTTTTTTCATGTTTTCTTTTCTGAATAGTTCGTTCCGTAAAGTTTCACTTCAAGGGATCGTTGTTCATATGTCGTTTCGTATTTATATGAAAATTGCACTAATAGGACAGGAGTGCCAGTAGAACTAAAAAAATAGCGTTTGTTAAAAACGATTGTAGCTGCGCTCCTACAAAAGAAAGCGGCATTTCTGCATGTTGTTTTTATACACATACGCTGCACCAGCTACATTATAAATAAATTATTTTTAATAAACAATATAATTGCTCTTTATTGGAGTTCATTAAAAAATTGAAACCAATGCAGCGCTTACTTTAAACAATTTATTTTATATGTTATCAAAATGCATTTCGTTTTCACATACATAGTTACAATATACAACAATTCATTCTGTTTGTAGCGTCCGACCATATTATAAAAGAACATGTAAAATATTTGGTTTTTTATTTAAAAAGCAATGACCTAATCCAGAATATATTCATTAAAACTTCAAACAAACCACTAGTTAAATGTGTTTGTTTATCCATAACTTCGTCGCAAAATCCAGAAAGAGCCTTTTGGTGTTATATACACAAGCAGAAAGGTTAATAAATTTCGATTCTCTGTTTTGCTACGCAAACTAAAACTAATTCAGTGGACAAATGAATGTTTTATAAGCTGCATGTAGCGTATATATTACATCAATAGGATGCGTGGTTTAGTATTTATTCGTTACCAGATTTATACGTTTATGACTAGTAATGGTGGATTTCTATACATATAATTGTAGCGAAACTTTTTATTAAAAGTAATATATGCACTTCTAACTTTATTCGTGAGTTGTAAATATCGTATTACAAAAATTTTGCTAGAACTGACGTCAGATAAATGTCTCAAGAGACGTATTTTACGTACAGCTATTATTTACAACTACTACTTTTTAGAATACCTATAAATGCATTTATTTAAACTTAAACGCGATTATTTAGATTCTATTATCATACCACTATGATGATAAATATTATTGTCCTGAATGATTAAGACCATTATCACAATAGAATCCATATATAGTGGATTACTTGCCAACAAAAATGCATTACTGCAGTTGCTTCGATGAAATCAGAGAGAAAATTGAACCAATTAGTGTGTAATTAGTAAAGTGTGAAGATCCCTCTCTGGTCAGTTTGATGAACATTGTTCTTACAGTACCGAAACTGCGTCGGCAAAGAAAAGCGATACAGAATTTCGGATTCTACATACTTGGCCATCAATCAGAAATAGTTATTGTCTGTAGGATGCCACTGAACCAAGTGGTAAATTCAAACATGAAACGAAGCTATCGAAAAAACAAACTTAGTTTATATACAATGGAGAGGTATATTAAAGTATAAATTGTTAGTAGTATGTTAATGATACATTTCATTGGTTTGGGAATGTAGCATGAGTGTGATAGAATTGGTCAGCAAAAACAACAGAATTGCTCAGCAAAAACAGGGTATCCCTGATGTGAGATCCAAAGCACAATCAGGGAATCAGGAAATGACATAGCAAGACAAGCCGCGGACATGCATTTCATTGGACCCGAAGGCTTCCTAGCGTGCCAAAACGCCAGCTCAAGAAGGAACTTAAAGATTGGAAAACAAAGGAGATAGCATCCCTCTGGAGGAAAACACCCGGAAAATCACAGGCGAAAAAAATTATCAACTGCTCGCCAAACAGCAATAAAAAACTTCTTGATCTAAGAAAATCAAATTTCGTCGAATGTCGATTTTTCGAACTGCGACAGCCGAGCACATACTTTGCGAGTGCGAAGCATTAAGGCGACAAAGGTTTCAGTATCTAGGACAGACGACTGTAATGCCTGAACAGATTAAAGCTTCGACACGCAAACTGATCCTGAGATTCGTTAAGAACATGGGATTAGAAAGGTACTAAAGGAATAGGGTATTCATAATAGATCAGTAGGTCACAGTGAAGAGAGTTATGGCACCTGCACGACCCTTGTTCATAGAATACCGGCTGTGTAGCGCAGTGCCTAGCGCGCTCGCTTCACAGTCTGGGGGTACCGGGTTCGAATCCGGTGCGTTCTTTCTGAATTTGGTTTTCTGTAGTTTCCCAAATTCCACGGCAAATGCGGAAAGATAACATCTTAAGTCGGTCTACAGCCGCAGGTGTAATAATAACTCATGGCCAGCCGATGCCCCCTGTAATTGGCGCAAGCTGTTGGGGGATGCTAAGGCATGAATTATTATTATTATTATTATTAATACAATGCAATCAAATTAGAAGGCTAAAAATGCAAGTCACAGATAAGATTGATATCATCGCCAGGCAGAATTCATTTAGGTGCTACTTCCGATGATTTCGATATTGAAGATGATGCAGATTTAAGCTGATTCACTATAACTGGGTTATGATTGGTATTTTCAACTAACAACATGTGCGTTGTCATAGTTACACTTTACACAGTTACACCCTTTATTTGTTTAGTACGTATGCACGTCGAAATTACATACGAAATACATCGGTAATGTATATGTAGGGATTTCTGGTTGATGCCAAACAAGTATTTTTTTTTTGATATATTCTAGTACTTAAAGTAGCCATTTTCCAACATAAATTTAAAAACAAATAGGAACTTAAAAAGAACAGAATACAAGCCAAATTAAACTCGATAAAGCAATTTCCAATAAAAGAGAGATTAAAAATTAGTATTTCAGCCAACTCAACTGCGAAATATACTTTATAATCGAATTTCATAGACAGTAAACATTTATTAAACCGCTTTGAATAACAAGAGTCAATGACAAAAATAGATTTTTATAAAAATATCTTAATACTGTACTATATATGGAGATGCAGACATGTAGCAAGTAGATACAGACATATGATATTTGATACTAAAATGTTAATCTTACAACAATATGCATCATTAATAATCTTTGTAGTAACAGCACTTAATCATTTAAATTTTTGACTGACTTTTTTCTTATTAGGTTGATCCTAAGAACGTCACTTCTTATAACCGCCCTAACGAAAATAAATTTGATTTATGACTTGACACACTTTCGTAAGATAAAAATAATTGCGACGACAAAGGAAGTCAGAACGGTGATACAATTACTAACTAGTTTATAATAAACTTAATGAGCTTATTGCAATTACTTCGATAATAATCACAAATCTCAATGTGTATATCAATTTAAGAATTTAGTAAAACCGGCTTTGTTCTATTAATAAGTGTCGTAAGAGTATTGGCAGTATTCCAAACATTATTGGATGTAGTAATAGATAGTTGTATACATAAACTTTACGATTAAAATATATAATGTTAAGTATTTTTTGTCTTCTTTGGATTTATAGTACATATTAAACTCTGTAATCAAACTACAATTTAAACATTACTACTACCTCAAATTAAAGCAGAGTTAAATGTATGTACCGGGTGCGCCATTAGTGTGTCGGCGGAATTTAGCATGAAAACTACTAGAGATAGAAAAGTGAGATTTCCTGTACGTATATAGTTTTATACTACGCATTTTTTTTAATTATTTTTTAAATATACAGGGGGTTACAAATTTGCGCAGCCAGCTTCTACTTTTTTATATTAAATAGTTTGCTATACTTTTTAGTAATTATTTTGATAGCCACCTAAAATACTTTTGCAATGATATATGGTTATGTAGGCTTCCGGTCATTAGTTTTGGCAATATTATAATATATATAATATATAATAATATAATATATACATAGCGACTATATGTAAATAGTTCTACAAATTCTTTCAGGTGAGTGTACATATCTCTTGCAAGTAGTAATAAGCTAGTATAAAGCGGCAACATTTAAAGTGATCTAATTAGAGCTGTAAGTATATTATTGTCACCAATTTGCAGTATCTACTGCATCTAATACAGTACCTACTATTTTATTACATAATCGCGTAATAAAGGAATTTCTATATAAAACTATTCTCTTTTTGAATTCCAGATTAATACAAATTCTTAAATTAATAAATTAAGAGTGTGCCCAGTACAGACTGAGAGTTCGCGGTATCAATTGAATCTGAAGTAAACATACTATAGAGCATTCCAACCTTAGTACGTGTCTTATGGAAACCAATGGCATTGTTGCCATGACTAATTTAGGTTGGCAGCAATTAATGAATGACAAGATATTTGAAATACTTTTTGGTTAGAATTTTATTGTAAGACAGATTACATTTATGGAATAACAAGTTTTTATGGAATTTAACGCCGGCGAATATATTATGTAGGTACAAAATATGGATATGGTTATATTTCCATTTCATATAGATTTAATATTTATAATTTCAGAAATTCTCGTTTTACCATTTCTTTGTTGAAATTAATTCTAAGAAAATTAGTCAATATGTTAAGCTAAAGAACATTCAAAATAGGATTTAAAAAATACAACAGTATTAATAGAATGTAACATCTCATTGTTGAGGCGCATTGGATGAAATAGTTTTATAAATATTTATGTATAATACAGTGTAGTAAAATAAAAATACAATCTATAATTTTTAATATTTTTTTTCAGAAAATATGTGATTTATTTACATTTGTATATAAGTTAGTATTGAGCGAGGACTACACAAATTCTTCGATTTCATCTTGCAATCCGTCTACTATCCACATATTATTCTCAGTTTTTTTAACAAGTTCGATATAGTCTTGCCAGTTGTCAACTGTGGCATTGTACCCATTGTTGTAATCTCTGGTAATTAGCTCTGACATATCTTTAGCTTTGAATGTTGAATTGTTCATTTTGATATAATGCTTTACTTGTGCCCATGCCATTTCTATTAGGTTTAAATCGCAATGGTAGGGTGACAAACGAGCTAACGATTCAATGATTTGATCTTTTTTCCTTGCCGTAGTTGGAATTTTTTTCCACTTTTCTCATATGATTTGATGCATTGTCAAGTCAATAACTGAATTTTTTGATATATTCGGAAACAACTGCTTCCTGAACCATTCTTCATATACTTCTCCATCCATTTCGTTATGTGTATCGGCTGTGTTCTTTTCGCAAATAAATGCAACAAGAATGAATCCATTTTCATTACCTGCCTGAACCAGAGCGATCATGGTCCAGAACTACTGGGAGTTTTTAAACATGTGGTTAGACCTTCACAAAAAGCCTGACGAGAAGATTTAACTGTGGAATCAGTCCAAGTTTTAGTTGCTGAGTCACCTGTATTTACCCAAGATTCATCAGTATATAGTACATAATAGAAATACAAATAATCTTTACCTCTTTTCGGAATAGTTTGATGTCTCCATCTAATGATCTCGATCAATCAGTATACTTTACCGCTTTACCAATTAAAATTTAACGCCAATATCCCGTGAGAATCTATACAAAGTTGTTCGTTTGAAATTTAGAGAATCACTATCAGCAGAAAAAGGAATATCATTTAATGTACCTAGGTAGGACATTTTCCATGAATAATGAATAATAAATGCCTGGACATTTTCATATGTGCATAAACGATCATTACCCTGCGTTCCTTTCCTTTTCTTTTTCTGCTTTATTGGACTTGATAGAGGTGTTCTTTTCAGTTTGTCTCGTATTTTGTATACACTGTGGTCTGAACACTTTACAGCTTTGCAGGTTTCACAAACCGCATCACTGACAGCCATAACCTTTTCCGTAAAGTAATACATTGAATATCATTTGCTTCTGTTAATACTAAAGGTTTCACCTTTATGTTATTTTCTTCACGACTGTATCACGCCAGCGAGACTCAGTATTCTGAAAGAATTGTTTTATTTTTACTTTACACTTGTATATATTTAATGACCACTTACCTATTACTACTAAATGTGCAAAATAAATGCGTTCTTAAAAGAATGGTTAATAAATAATATCAAACAAATAAAGTGTGCTATCGAAATCAACACACGCAACGATTTTGACATTTGTCAAAGTCATATTCGAAGTTACACCAGCACTGCCAACTGCAAACATATTAATTGATCTGGCACCATTGCTTTGAAATAAAAGAAGACAATTTATTACAAATTGCTTAAGATAGTAAAAGATGTATATATCCCATAAGAGACAATACTGAATACGGAGGTTGGAATGCTCTATAGGGCATGACCATTAATATTACCATTGGCTACTACATTTGTTTATCATGTATAAAATACGTAGTCCGTGAAATGAAAACTGGTACTATTATTTCACATCTAAACATGTTATGTAGCCAATACTAAATTATGTCAAAGGCTTAGACGGTTCGAGCTTATATTATGAAGGCTTCCAAGGTTTAACCAGAAGAAGCTCATTGTAGCATAGCGTATGCACTACCTTAGACGCAGAATTCTGATATATATATGAGACAAGCAAGTGTAGGTATCTTCTAAGAACCGTTTAGCTACGCACTGTAATTTATCGAAAATTACAGTGGCATTACTTTTGTCAGCAAGAAGAATGACCATGTCTTTGTTACTATGGATAAAACTTAGAACTACACGTTCCACTTCACACATACTTTCTTGAAAAGGGTCCGCGGAAGAAAAACGTTTGGTTAGGTGAAAACGAATAATGTTGGCATATCATTCAAGGAGTTGCAACCTAATTATTCTGCAATATATATTTTCTTTTGGGATGTCTTGATAGGTGCTACAAAATTCGTAGTGCTTTCTACTACTCGGAAACTTGTCATTTCCGTTTCGATAGACAGTGATTGGTGATCCTCTTCACTGCATAGTTGTGTATGTACCACTGCATTCATTTACTTTTTATAGGAAGATTTTGCCTCAAGCGTGGTTAATACAAGTCGATACGAGTAACCCTGAGCTTCTGACATCCCCTCACTAACTTTTACTCTAAAGCTTCGTATATTATTGGCGAGATGTCAACTTAGTAAGTTCTTTTTGTTTATTTTTATTTATTTATGTTTGCGTGTTATTATATTTTTGCATTGTACATGCAAATTAAACTAAAAAAATGTAAGTACATATATTTAAAGTAGTAAGGTACCGACACTATAAGAAGGTGTTTTAATGGATATAAATTAGGCTGGTAAAGAAAATATTAAATCTGTTGTTTAAGCAGTTTTGATTAACATCGTTAGCCTTAGCAGGAAAAATTATCTAGCTTTTCTAAGAAATGAACTAAAAGATTTCCTATATATATCCTCAGTCTCAATAAAACAAGGCGCTTGTGGCTGCAGCAACACGGAACAGCGTGTCCTTTTCTCGGAATGTACGAAATTACCTAAATAATACTCTTTATAAGAAATGGATTGAACGAGAAAGTTCAGTAGCTTGGCCACTAAGATCACCATCGAACCAAATGTTTTCTTTGGATGTACTATCATGGACAGATAGAATGTCCGGGGATACGGAGTGCATGCTGCGCTCCTGAGACAATATCGATTGTGCCGTCAAGCGAATTGTATTAGGAGCGCAGCTTGCACTCCGTACACCCGGACATTCTATCTGTCCATGATAGTACATAATCTCATGAAAAAGATACAAGCCTGCATCAATAAATTGCAGTTACATGTTCTTTTAATTCTTCTTTTAACAAACGACTTCTATAATTTGATCTTATGTGTATGTAGCCATAGAAGACCAAACCATAGGAGTAATGCTTTGAAAGTTTATGTCATAATACCAGTGGCTGAGGCTTTTTGTAATTCTAAGTAATTATTCAGTTTCAATTGACTAAATGACAACATTTCTTTACTTCGTCCAAATTTAAATTCAAGAATATGAACTACTCAATATTTAGTTATTTTATGGTAACTCTTTTAAAAACTATCATAGTAATACGTCAAAATTGTTTATTCTCAAAATAAGCGCTACAAATTAACATTAAGTGCTACGTGTCAAATAAAAGATAGTAAAATTTTAAAATAAATAAACACGTCAGTGTTTCTGTTAAAATTAAAAGCTACCAACCCATTTTATATCTTTCTTTGAAAAAATTACAAGTGTATCACAATAGTACGGATATATTCTGTAAAATGAATTTTTAAATAAATTACAATATCCATACTATCAATGCAATGAATTTAGTTTAGTAGGTGAGCACATGACAATTTTAATTGGTTGAATTATTTCGGTTCCGGAAATATGTATGTGTAAAAGTCAATTGGACGTAGTCTAAAGAGGAGCTGCACTATATGAGAATTTTTATCATCTTTTAAGATCCGTTCTTTATGCTACATTACTATGACGCAGTCAAAACCAGGAGGTTCTCATAATAGTTAAGACTAAGCTATCTAATGAACTTGAACAAAAAGTCAAGTAAGTCTTTATGCAGTCCGTGCAACAAGGAAGGAACTATTATATCACAGAAAATAAAACACTTTAATCACATACGTATTACTAGTTATCATTCATAAATCTTCAAGATATCACAATAAGGCTTCTAAACATTTTGATTTTTACAGGGTGTTTAATAATTCGCTGGATGAATTTCTATCACATTCTGATACATTGGTTCCATTTTTAGCAAGTTTGACTTTAGTTGAATGAAATTGAGGAGAGGGATTTACGATACCGATTCCAACATTACAAGATTATGTATACTAATAGACTTCATAATAGATTCCAGTGTTATCAATTAAAGACGCATGTATGCCGTTGAATTCTCATAAGCAAAAATTCCAACGTGAGCTACCTACCTGGTAAGTGCTCGTGTTTACATACAGCGCTGTAAATAATTATAGTTTATTTGTTGTTGTTGTTTTCTATAAATAACTCAATAGTAATGAAATATATTTTTAGATAATAGCTCCGTACAGCACATATACTTTAAAAACGCTTTATTATCATTTGAATTCAATAAATAAAAAACTGCAGTTTCGTTTAAAACGAGGATATTACAGTTGTGAATAAATATAGATTATAACTTTTTATCGTTATTTTTTCCAGTACCTGTGTGGTATACGTCAATTAATTTATTCAACACATCATTTTCAAGGTTTTCCCAAGCTTTGTCGTTTTAATTCGGCCTTGGTTTGAATTTCTAATAAAGTGTGGTTGTGTACATTCGGGATAGTATCGCCCAAAGATTCTCGATGAGGTTCAGATTAAGGCTCAATGTCGGCCATTTCAAAAGCTTAATCCCACGGCCGTCAAAAATGTATTTTTAATCTGCCGAATGTAAGAACGCGTTATCTTTCCTGGTGTTCCTCTAAAATGTTGTGGTAGTTTTGGGGATTCATTCGCACATCCACAACTCTCACATCTAACTCTTGGCACCTTTCCTAAATGCCGTCAAATCCATGACGAAATAAATCTTTTCTCTGCTTTCTTACATAGTGCCAGTAGTAATTAAATCTATCATGCCCATCATAAATTTCTTTTCATAACTGAAAATTATGTGGTCAAACAATTCTCCGCAATGAACATACCTTTTTTTCCAAAACTGAGTCTATCTGTAATATGACACTTTTGTAATGGTGTTTCTTTTTGCATTTTTGAAGTACCTATTTGTGGCGACCTTTTGCTGTAATCCACTTGCTTACAAGACTAGAATCATGAATTAGGCTCATTCTTTCAACAATTAACGAAGAAAAAGTTCATATTAATGACATTTCTCGGAAAACTTAACACTTAGTTTTATCAGAGTCTGGATGGTCTTCCTGATCAGTGTTTTTTTCGCGTAGTTTTCAACACCCTTCCGTAGAAACTTGCCCACAACATTTTGCGTCATTCCACAATCTCTTAAGTCCATTAAACACAGCCCCTCAATAACTGACAATTAGAAACTTAAAAATTATTATTATATAAAAGTACGAATGAAACGCAGTGATTGATTGATGATGAATGACTGCATACAGTAACGCAGACAACAAATAACCTGTACTTCTTCACAAGTTCCCGATGTAATTTGGCGAAGTAGTGCTTTCAGTTCACATTCCTACCCGCATGAATATACATTTTTCGAAACAAATCTACACATATCTCACGAATATTTCTCTTTAAGTTTACTTTTACTATAATAATAAGGCAATATACCTAATAATCTTTAATTATTCATAGCACTCTATGTTGCATGCGTTATCCGAAGATATTAGGAATATATGTATTCCCTATTGCTCATACATACATTCAATGTTAATTTGAATTTCACGAAGATAGGATATAATGTATCTACACATACGTTAGCGCTGTTTTTGTTTTGAATATCAATGCTTTCTTAATATCATTTACTCCTTCTATTGTAGTTAGAATGTAAACAAAGTATTGAAACGTATTAGACTTACACGGTATTATAATGTCGTTAATTTCCTACAATGCCTCTGTTGATTGTATTTTTTACTTTTGTAATTTCGAAACCCTATATGGTACGCTTATCACTAATACATATTAACACTAGTTTGTACTCATTTCTTCACAGTACTACTAATTTTCATTGCATGGTTACATGGCATAGGATTTTACATATAATTTGGAACGAATTAGTAAAATAATCAAGATTTTGTATAACAATACAGACTGCGACACACAAAAGTAATAATCAGAAAAATGCATATACAAAAGTAATAATAATAAATCTTGTTCTATGAAAAGTCGTTATATGTATGTATATACACTCCGCGACACTTGATTGAACGCAGCAAATAAAAAACAACATAATCGTGTTGAAAAAAAATATTTAATAATGTAGATGGATACTGTGCTTAGTAAAAATTGTTCCTTTTAACCGGGTCTATGTCTGAAAAGAAAAGTTGGCTATTCTGTGTATACTACCGCTCATATTAATTTGGTTGCGTTCAAAAATATTATAATGTGTTTGTGACATATATCGTAATAATAACGAAATTTTCTATTCGTCATCTAAATTCTCTCGCATGGACAGTTCAATCCATCCTGGGCATCCAATTTACTACTTTTTCCAAAACTGTATGAGGGATATTACTCCAGTGTTCTTGTAAGACATTGCAGAAATCTATAGCGAACGTAGGACAGGTTTTGGGAACTCTGTTTTGGGTTACTATATGCACTTTGTGGTGACTACACCATTAACTTCATGATATATCTTTGCTGGAGATCAATTATATTGTTTCCGCATACTTCTGTCGTGTGTTTCAAATGACTATATCATGCATAAACACGAAATTGTGATTGATTAATCGCTCGCCAAAAATTTAAATTGCATGTGGCTCTACCCCAATATACCCATGAAAAGTCGCTGCTGTAAGTCGTCGTTTTACAGTATCTACTAACAAAAATGTGTCTGTCATCTTTATTCATTTCTGCTGACGTGTAAATATGATAGCACAATTCTTTGGAACGAAGGATTTCCTCTACCCATTTCAATAACGTTCGACACTACTTTCTTGTTAAACAAGCACTAGTTACTAATGTGCACAGAAGGACGCTCATATAGCAACCAAAGTACCTACACAGTAATATCTAAAAATTCTGTAGATGTAAACATGTTAATTCTTAAATCAAATTACGTATGTATGTATATTTGCATTAGGAAATATACTGCTTATCCGATTAGTTTACATCCATCATAAATTTTCTGTAAGGAAAAAAAGAGGTAATTAGGTAGAAACTAGTGATATTTATTTGTACTAACTCGTGTGTAGTTCATAAATGCTGTAAGCCCATTTCCTTAAACAAACAACCACCCCACTTCTGTCAGATATTATAATACGTGGCCTAACTAATATAAGCAGTAGTGTATATGTGTATGTATTTATGTAAGTACATATACTTACATACCAATATCTATAGTCTTATTTGTATGGAGAATTTAATCTAACAAATTATGTTAGATAATTAAAATAAATGTTAGATGATAATTTAAATACGAAAAGAGTAATCCATTAATTTCCCGTATTACGATTTAGGCATACTTCTGTTTAGTTTGTAGTGAAGTAAGAAGTTTCATGCATCGTTCCAATTTATGTTTGTTTATCTTTACCATAGGCAAATATTAATTTGTAAATGAGTAAACGCCAAAAGTTTCATCAAAGCAATTAATTAGAAAGTACCATCTAGAAAATTGTGTTTTTCAAATTCGTGACAGCTGGTAATACTAATGCTATTCACACATATAATTAGCCAAAATCAATATCAATTCATTGCAATTCGTACTTATTTAGGTTACGACAAGTTTCAGTATATGTATACATATATATAGATAGCTAAATGCGGCAATAGCAGTTATTTTGAAAACAAACAGAAATACAATGTGAATGTATTGTAGTGATGCGTTGTATATATGTATGTGACTGATAATAGGGATAGATGAAATAACTAATAGAAGGTTACTTACTTATCGATATTGTGTAGTCCCAACTTTCTGGGTCATTCTTGTGGACATTGAGTTTATCAGGCTGTAAAAAAAGAAAGTATAAGCACCGAAATTGTCTAATACAAATATTTAATATACGACAATATGGACAATAATTAGATATTACAAATAAAACGCAGTTTTAAATGTACATTCAATGACAAAAAGAAAAAACAAGATACAGATACAAGTACAAGTCATACAAGCCTTATAGACAATGAGAACTTTGTTCTAAAGCAATAATATAACAAAATGTAAGAAATATAAAAACCTAACTCATATTATTTCACTAGTGCTTACCATTATACAAAGAATAAAAACTATGTAGTTTTTAGATATGTACCTACATATTATGTATATGCCCGTTTTACGAGCGCCTTAGGCAGTACAACATCACCTCGACGGGTTCGACTAAGAGTGATAGTACCGTATGCCCACAGGACAAGCCCAGTTAGCGACTGCTGCAAAATGAAGAATGAAGAGAGTGCTCCCAGATTGGATGGCGTTGCTACCAGGCTCTTCTTTTGCTGCCCAATGCCCGTGCCTTAGCAATTTGTGAAGGATCTACAAACAGACTAACTTCCCTTAGACCATGAGGACGTAACCTTGTGACAGAAAACGTGCTGTCTGACGATATGGCAGTCCATCTATCAGAAAGTGTCATAGCAGATATGACAGTATATCATTTTGCGCGCAGTCCGTCCGGGTGGCTTTCATATTGCTGAGGTTTATGGATATGTGATGGGTTCAAATTCTTTTTCGACCGTCAATGTAAAGTTGGCCGAAAACTATTAGACATTATTGCAAGTGACGGCGTCGAAAGAAAAAAACGTACTGCCGTAAGTACTCTAATGTTTAGGAACCTAGCTAAAAATTCTTTACAGCTCTAAGGTTTTGAAATTTGTACGTAACGTCTATATGTTCTACGTGCATATAAAGAGCAAGACAATTCACTTGTAAAACAACTTTGGACTTGTATGCTGAATCCGTCTCTTCGTGTGGAAGCTCGATAAATCCGAAATTATAAGTCAAAAAAAAATTACATATTGCGAAAAAGTGTAGCTAGCATTAAGCTTTATATCCTAAAATTAGTTGCACGTATACAGGGTGGATTTGTAACTGGAACGCTATACTTTTTTGCATTTTTAAAAACTGCTTACTTTCACCAGCCTCCTCATGTACAGTTTGCCGGATCTATTCCGAACATTTAAAAAGTTATGACCATTTTAACGTTTAAATTCAGGTGTATAAAATAGTTCTGTTAAGAAAAAACAAATGTACGGTTGTTTTCACACCATTATATGGTTTGGCCACGTCTTCTATTTTCGCTTGTTCGAGTATTTAACAAAAACAAATTCTTGTATACAAAGTGAGCCAAAACTCGGACTCGTAATTCTCCCATAAAACTTAAATCTAACACCCTATATTTTTTTGACGGTCCGATAGATATTTATTGTCTCTTTCATGTTTGTTAGCCATTCTCTATAGTACATAACATTTTGGGTTTAGAAGATATTTTTAATTTAATATGAAAACTTACTGTCTTTTTAAATTTTAGGACTTAACAAGTTACACGCTGTGCGTTGTTACCGATAAAACAAAAAGTATACTAAACAAAATTTTTAAGATGTTAATCCGTAAAGTCAATACACTGTTACAGTTGTAGTTCAAAAGGTGGTCTCACATTTCTGTATCCATATTCCGAGAAGCTTCTCATATTCTTTCCATCATATCTTGTCGTGACGTTGCCGGTTCTTAATACACATGATATTTTATGTAGCCCCACAAGAAAAAATCAAATCCGGGGATCAAGCTGGATCTCTCTTTGCAATCGAATCTTAATCTTCAGTACGTGCGGTCACACTTTGAACTACAGAATAATTTTCAAATTATTTTCCTATCTTTTATAGACTTTGTTTTTACAATAAGCAATGGAATTACATTCGGAGAAACTGATTTCAAGCAAGCGAGATAGCAGCTGGTTGTTATTTATAAAGGAACTACTTCAGAAAAGCACCTATTAGGTTTGTTCCAACAAAAATATGAAACTATCAGTAATAGTTGCAAACAATCAGGATTCTGCGCATTAGTAATTTTGCCGTTCCAACAAACCAAATTACAATTTGCAAACTGAAATTTGGTGTTTCAAGTAAAATAATAATCGATTGGAAACTGTTTGCTAATAGTCAGAGCAATTTGCGAATTCTTTGCAGATTTTCAGACTCATATTTCATTTTACATTGGTAGTTTACAATTTTGAGGTTAGTAGTTCATTTAAAACGATGCCTTTTTTATATTGAAAAGATTTTTTTTGTATTTTACAATTAAATTCAAAAAGCAAATTTTCTTGGTGTCTGTTTTCCATTCTACTTCGAAATGGGGATCACCATATTAATTACAAGAATGGCTACAACTATACCGTACCATCAGAGATTAATTCAAGGCGCACTGGAGTTTATGTAAAATTCGAGTAACTTTACCTGAAAGCATGGGTGCAAACTGAGTAAAACCTGCAAACGAATTTTACGAGATCGTTGACGTACCACAAGACAGAAACGGATACAGCTCAGCGAACTATAACCGTTACGAATCAACCGTTACGAATCAGCGAAGCAAAGAAGAGATGAGGTATATAACAAGCAACAAAAGAACACTTTTCTACGCCACAACACCTGAAGACTTAACGCAATAAACAACGGTCGTTAAAATCTATGCTTACTATCAGTCTATGTAGAGTTATTACAAAGTGACCAAGAGTAAATTTACCTTTTTAAATGTACCGCGAGTACACCAGCGAGTATAGCAGCGGTAAGACAAGCTATGACGCGACATCTCGGACGGTGAGCCCGTAAGCATGCGCAGGCATTGCAAATCAGCCGCCCTACCGTTCAAGGCAGTTTACAGCAAAATTTGCACTTTCATCCATATAAACTCAACTGGTGCAGTTCCTCAAACCGAAGAACCAACTACAAAGAAAAACATTCAAAGGAACACTGATGGAATATTTTTGGAATGATGAGGGTGTGGAGAAGACAATCTTTAGTGATGAAGCTCACTTTCATTTGGATGGCTATGTGAATAAGCAGAATTGTCGATACTGGGCTGCTAATAGTTCACAAGAAAACTTAAACAGCTGTGACAAACAGTAATGTCGGCAAACGGAATAATTGGTCCGTACTTTTTTGAATATGTTCGCGGTCGTGCTGTGACAGTGACCAGTGCGCGTTACTATGACATGGTGCGTATTTTTTTTACCCTAGCTCTTCAAAATTGTCCAGGCTATAACGATATGACTTGGTTTCTATTTGATGGTGCTACAGCACATACGGCACAGTTGCCCATTACCACTGTAAGTGAATTATTTTGTCTCAACATGGCGACATTGCCTGGCCACCTCGATCGCCTGACCTTACCCTTATGGATTTCTTTTTGTGTAGGTACCCTAAAAGTCACGTTGACTTAATCCCAGAGCCAACATGGAAGAGCTTAAACAACGTATTCGCGATGAAATCAACAACATTCCAGCTGCTCTATGCCAGCGTGTGTTTCAACACCTACGGCGTACCTGTATCGAAGAATGCTACGGTCAGGATGGGTAGCATACGAACAATATTACTTTCAAACAGTAAATTCGCATATGTATGCTTGCATGTTTTTTAAATAAATCTATTCAAACTTTACGCATATGTTTGTTACAACTTTCTGAAAAGCGCAATTTACTCTGGGTCACTTTGTATATTGAAGTGGTTACTACTACTGACGTTTCTTTAATTTTTAACTTTTCGATATAGTTCTCTTTAGACTTAAGAGGAGTATTTTATATATTTATAATTCCTATACAAACAGGCTCAGACATTCAAACTTCAACAGTGTTAAGACTAAATATATAGCTTAAAAATCAAACGTAGAAAACCACGTTAAAATACCAATTTTGATAAATTTGTATAATTCAAAAAGAAAGCACAATAGTCTATACGTTTCCAATTTATTAACAATTAGTTCCAGAACAACCTATACATGTTATACATATATCATATCGCTGGAAATTATTTCGAGTTCAGTTTCAAGGAAGTACATATTTAAAAACTACTTATTTTTATGACAAAAGCAAATCTCTGAAATAGCGGGTTCTAGGAAATGCATTTTAATATAATTTTATTTGGAAACCCGTTAGAGACATACCTTTTTGAATATTGTTTTTAATAAGCATATTCTCCACTTCCAGGTTGGACAGCTTCCAATATTTTCCCACTAGGACGCGACATATTTTTCAGTTATTGACAGGATTCCACTATACATCATTTTCTGAATACACGAAGATTTTATTATAGGTATTGGAAAATTTTACAATTGTGATGATTCCTGTAAATCCTCATTTTTATATACATTTTTAGAATAATTACTTTACGCATTCGTGTTGTGTATTGACTATAGTAACTATATAATTTTCAAAACTTACTTTAAGATTATATTTCGCAATAAACTATTCAACATTTAAAAAATTTTAGTTTTGCTGAAATTCTATTCTAGCTAATTGGCCGTTGTTGGACCTTCAGAATAAAAGATTTTGCTTTCTATATAAACATTTTAGATTTTTTATCAATATCAGGAGATATATGGCATTTAGAATACACAGGCAAAAATTTTATCGGAGGTGGAAAGATACCCTAACAGTCATAAACTTCTACCACTGACTCTAGTATCGCCCGTTGTCTAGATTGAAAGTAAATTGTTATCAATTAGCAATATACCTGTGAAGGTAAAGATTTGGAGTTAGATCCGCCGGGAATGAAAACTTGTGTATTCATAATAGAATCCGTTACGATCAATAGTATACCATAATTTTCTAAAAGCACTTATAGCACTTATATGATGTATTTAATGACAATGGTCTCCAACTAAAGAGAAAGAAAAAAAATGATATTACAACTTAAAAGTGATAAAACATTTATAGCATATTATACTACCTAGTGAAATATATTTGTAATTGATTATGTATGTATAAAAGTGAGATAGATGTAGGCTGATCAAATGATGTAGTACAGGATTGTCATAACTATGATGTTTCTCTCATTTTTATTGTACATATAGTATATGTAGGTAAACTACCGACCAGGGATCACTGGTCTACCGGTATAATTACTCGCTCTTTTTGTTTCACTTACCGTAATAACATAGAAACTATCATTTCTGTTTGGAATATTTAAGGAAATTATAACTACATGTAAAAGAGACGCTATTTTATATAAATTGATTTATGGCCACAACTATTGTTGAAGTATTCTTTCGTAAATATTTATTTAAGCTGGCTTGTATTTGTGCATGTAATGGCGGTGCTATTATCGAATATTTATACAATTAGGATAGTACTTCGCCCTCTATCATGTACAAAATATTAGTTTATATTTAGAAATTGTACGACAAGGTCGTGAAGTGTGCGCTAAACGTGAAAACGAAGAGAACTAAGTCCGGTGACATGAGAAAAAAAATCTCCTTACAAATAATAGCACATAAACTTAAATTAACTTCTCGAGAAATGCAGCAAGGAATGGTGAAACGTTATCAGACACCTGAACCACAGCACCGCAACAGTGAAGCGGCAGTTAACGAAGCTGGATTGCACGGTCGAATAGCCGCCAGAAAACCATTACTACGGTCGCAAAACAGCATAAATATTGGGACATGAGTATGTGGTCAAAGGTGCTATGAACGGACGAAAGCAAATTTCAAGTCTTCGGTACTACTCGGCGCACTTTTGTTAGAAGAGCTGGTGAAAGGATGCTGCTGGAATGTGTTGCACCAGCTGTTAAGCATGGAGGTGGTTCTGTGTTAGTTTGGGGTTCATTTTCTTTTAATGGCGTTGGAGATCTGCATCGAATTGAAGGAATTTCGAAAACAAAAAATTATCGGGACATTTTGGAGCATCACGCTATTCCTTCGGGAGCAAGATTAATTGGCGAGGGGTATTATTTGCAGCAGGAGAACGGTCACAAGCGTACCGCCCGACTATTGTAAAAATTATTTCGAAGTAAAAGAAAGAGAAGGTGCCCTCATAAATATGGTTTGGCCGCCGCAATCGCCCGACATCAATCCAACCGAATTGTTAGACAGAAATGTACGTCATCACTGTCCAATATCCCAGAAGTTACTCAGGGAGCAATTAGTAAATGCCTGCCAAAGTATACCAGTAGATATCCTGCAAAAACTAGTCTCACAATTGCCACGTATTTGCAAAAAAATATACAGTCCAAAGGCGCTTACTTTCAAGAATAATAAAATAGTAAATATTATTCCGTTCTATGTTTTTATTATATTTATTATAAATAATCTAGTGTTTTATAAAAAAAAATGTTTTTATTTCAATATATGTTTAGTTTCACCAAACATGTAGCAGTTTATTGTAATTTCTGCAGTAACCCCTCATTTTTGGTCGGTAGTGTATATCGTACTATGCATAGTATTCTCCTTGGTTCGACAACAGTATATTATTTTCTAATTTTTGCAATTATATCATTTGCATTAGTGTTGTTCAATTCGAAAATTTCAAAATTGAAATACATCAAAATTTGTAAAAAACGTTTTATGGAAAGCGTTCTCTGAAACAATTGTGATAAAATTTGAAGATAACACAAAACAACAAACAAATAAAAAATAATTAAATGATAAGCGCAAAACAAGCTATTACGAAATTATTGCTATGAGAATATAAACCATAATTAAAGCAATTTCTAATTGGTTGGTCAGGTACATACAGCTTGGCAAAGTTCAACTGAAATAGTGAATCATCACGGCGCACGAAGGCGGAGCGAACTCGATGAGCTCGTTATACTACTGGCCAAAAGTAAAGTGCCAGTATTTTATTTATATGTAGTACCTTGGTTGGAAAAATGGGAAAGACTTAAGAAAATAATTTTGGAAACGGCGAAAGAATGTTGTGGTACAACAAGAATAGCCAATACAAACATGAAAAGAACACAGTGGTGGAGTAAAACATTACAAACGAAAATAAAAGAGAAGAAACAAGCATGGAAGAAGTACTTAAGCACTAAAAACGCAACAGATTATAGTATATATAAACAAAAGAGAACTGAAGTCAAAAAAGAAGTCAGAGAAGCAAAGACGGAATCTTGGAGAGAATTTGGAGAGAAAATGAATGATGATGTGAGTGATGATGAATTTTAAACGAAACCAGAAATTATTTTACGGGACATTGAAACAATTACGAAAAGGTAGAATTCACAATGATAAATATAAAAGATAAAAATGGAGATATCATGACACGCGAAGACGAAATTATGGAGATATGGAGGGAACATTTCCAAGAATTAACACAAACAGAAAAAGAGGCAACAGTAGAATATGCCAGTAACACACAGGATATTGAGGAAATAACAGAGGAGGAACTTGGAGAAGCTATAGATAAAATGAAATTAGGCTCAGCTGCAGGGATCGACAATATTACATCTGAAATGATTCGATATTTGCCGGTAGAGGGAACCAACCAACTTCGGGAAATAATGAATGTGGCAATTAAAAACAAGAAGGTACCAACAGATTGGAAAACCGGGATCATTCTACCAATATATAAGAGCGGGGATAAAAGAGAATGTAGAAATTACAGAGCAGCAGAATTAACCCTATCCAGCATCCCCGGAAAACTATTAGCAAGGGTGATTGAGGACAGATTAAGGAAGAAGCTGGATAACACGGTAGATGACACACAGTGTGGTTTTAGAAAAGGGAGAAGCACACAAGATCAAATCTTTACAATCCGGCAAGTAACCGAGAAAATAATCAATAAAAATAGAGAAATACATATATGCTTCATCGACTTAGAAAAGGCTTTCGATAGAGTAAGGAGGGAAGACATATGGAAAACTTTAACAAAGAGGGGTGTAGACATGGAAACAGTGGAGGTGATAAAAGAAATGTATAGGAATAACTCAAATGTGGTCAGAATAAATAACGAACACTCCAGAAAATTTACAACAGAAATAGGCGTCAGACAAGGATGTAGTTTGAGCCCCCTGCTGTTCACAGTAGTTATGGCTGAGGCAATAAAGGAAGCAAAAAGTAAGATGAAGAAATTAAAAATTGGACACTGGAAGATGGAAGAGGTGAAAATATCGGAACTGATGTTCGCTGACGACATGGTACTTTTGGCGGAATCAAAAGAGGCCCTTCAATATAACCTTGAGATATTGAACGATGCACTACACAAAATAAACATGAAAATTAATATAAAGAAAACAAAAAGCATGATCATAGCAAAAGAAAAAAAAAGACACGAGATACATCTGAATGGAGAAAATATAGAACAAGTAGAGGCATACAAATATTTGGGAACGTTTATCGAAGAGAATGGGAAACTGGATAAAGAAATGAGTGAAAGAGTGAAAAAAGTAGGAAAAATGTTTAATTCGCTGAAGATATCATTCCTGGGAAAACGGGAAATAGGAAAAGAAATAAAAACGGAAGTGATCAAGAGAATTGTAAGACCGGTAATGTTGTATAGCAGCGAATCTTGGACATTAACAAATAAGTACAAATCTAGAATAAATGCCGTAGATATGAGATTTCTGAGAAAGATACAGGGCAAAAATAGGAGAGACAGAATAAGAAATGATGTGTTTAGAGAAGAACTGAAAATTGAGCCGGTGCTAGAAAAGATAGGGGAAAATCAACTAAGATGGATAGGGCATGTGATCCGAATGAAAGACGACAGAATGACAAAGAGAATTATGGAAACAAAAGTGCAAGGAAGAAACCCGAGAGGAAGGCCGAGAAAAACATGGGAGGAGGGAGTAAGAGAGGAAGCAGCGAAGAGGGGCATCACGGGGAAGGACATAAGAACACTTGCGAAAGATAGATCTAAATGGAGAGAAATATGCAGAAACAAAAAATAACTCAACTCCTAGGCCTACACCTAACGGTAGAAGGCAAATGATTAAGAAGAAGAAGACCTTGGTTGGCGCGGTTGACACGATGTTCCAGACATTTTGACCGGCACTATTACTATACTATTATTCGCCACGCCCACATCATCGAACGTGCAAATCACAGAGTACTGCATGATGACGTGCGCTTCAAGACGGCAGGGGTGTTACGGTGATTGCATTTAATTTCTTCCCTGCCTAATTACCCGAATTGACCCCGACGTGACTTGTCCTACTGCGCTGTTTCAGTTGAACTTTGCCAAACTGTACATATGTAAGTCCAGGGTGGCCAGCTAAGAATGCAAAGTGCTGTATCTCGTAAACTATTCATCCGAGAGACTTGCGGGAAAAAAATGTATTACTGAAGTGGACAAAAGAAGACCGTGGAAAATATTGTCAGATTTCCAAGATGATCGCCAGGAGGCGTAACCGTCATTTAAAATTTTTAAAGTTATTTTTCACTGAAATCCACCTTGTAAATGTTACTAAAAAATAGGTGCCTCTCAAAGATAAACTTTCTTCGAACACGTTTCGACGTATCTATTATAATAAACCGGTGGAAGGTAATTCGATGTTTTTTTAAATAAACAGCTGTAACTCCTAAAGAACTGAACGGATTTTAACAAACTTGGTCTCATTGGAAAAGCATTTATTAGGTGTATTCGTTTATCTGTTTGGTTAGTTCACTTTGGTTAAAGTGAACAAACCGGAACAAACAAAAAATCTGAAGTCACCCAACTAGCAACATAAAAAAAACGTACAAGTGACCAATATTCAAACCGTTTACGCCAAAATAATTTTAGGGTGGTTAGTAGAGGAGTAAAGGAAGGCGAGTTTAAATAGTTGAGTTTGGTTATTTAAAAAAAACACAATCAGATCAGTTTCTTAAGAAACTGAACTAATCTAAAGTGACCAAACAGATAAACGAATACGGCTATTGTTTCATCAAATGCATCGTACCTAGGATATGACTAATACTTGTGATGCCGCTAGAGCGCGCTTTTCGATATAATAGAAAATTGCAAAATTCTTAAAAAAATTAAATGCAATATGACTTTTTTTCCATAAATATGTAGTGAAATGATACCTAAATAGGTTAGTGAAAACGGTATTGTGATATCTTATTCGTAGCTTGAAATATCGAAGAAAGAAAATTTAGTTATCATATAATTTAAAAAAACGCGACTGCACCGGTAATTATTGTTGTTTATTTGTCTTTTTTCAAGATTCAATTATAAAATTTCATAATTTAATCCATTTTATATAATAAAAGTATTTTCAGTTCAAAAAGAATTAAAAAAACGTGCAGGAGACAAAAGGATGGATTTTGAAATAAAACTAAAGCGTTCCTCAATGTTGGGACTGCTTTGCATCACACTCAATGCAGCGTTAGAGCCGCTCAAGCATGGATATTGCAGTAACTTCAATGTCTGCTCTCAACAGACCACGAATCGCCTCTTGTTCGAATCCCAACATCAAAGTCATTGGAGCCTCCATGACATATTGTGTGGCATCCTGGGCGGAACTATTATCCGCCCTATTTCTGCCTATGTGCCGTGTTTCTTGATTTTCTGGTAAACCAATTGCTCATTTTATTAAAATATGAGCCTCTTGCAATTACGGCAAAATATGTTTTTCCACCTAGACGGTTGCCCAGCACAATTCTGAAGAAATTTGTGAGAACATTTAGTTCTAAGATATTACCCGAAGTGGATTCGGTAAGTTACTATTTCCTTGGTCACCGCGATCGTCCTACTATTCTAACTTCTATTTATGAGGTCGTTGAAAAATATTCTTTACCAAATTCCACCAACAGTCAGAGACGACATCAAAATACTATAGGCTATTGGTAGCACGTCAAGAGCAGAAATTGAAGCTGTTGTAATGGCCATGCATGAGGGGCATGCAACAATTCATTGACTGTGATGCAAGACAGTTCAAACATTGAAGGACACATTAGTGTTATTTCAAAATCGATCCTTTTTGTTATTATGCTCCTGCACGTTTTTTTTTAATTTTTTTGAACTAAAAATATTTTTATTATTTAAAATTGATTAAATTATGAAGTTTTATGATTGAATCTTGAAAAAAAAAAACAAATAAACAACGACAAATACCGGTGCAATAGTGTTTTTTTTAATTGTATGATAATAAAATTTTCTTTCTTCGATATTTCAAGCTACGAATAAGATATCGAGATACCGTTTTCACTAACCTATTTAGGTATCATTTCAATACATTTTTATGGAAAAAAGTCATATTATTGCATTTAATTTTTTTCAGAACTTTGCAATTTTCTGTTATTATATCGAAAAGTGCGCTCTAGCGGCATCGCTAAGAATTAGAGATATCATAGATAAGATGCATTTGATGAAACAATAAATGCCTGCCACATATGGCTCTGTTCCTTTTCCCCCTCGTTCACCAGATATAACGGTGGACTGTGAGACCTACAAAACACGATTCAATACTGTAGATGATCTGAAAACGGTATCCACACTATTATTAATTCTATTGACGGCAGAGTTGTTCTCAAAGCTACACATAACGTCACAAAAATGTGTTCAACTAGGGGGTGATGTTTTTGAGCATCTATTTTTAAAATAAATTTTGTACATGCAACTGACTATACCTTATTTTTTAATTATCTCAGTTATTTTCAACTTTTTCAAACAAAGTCGTATGAATATTCTTGTTAAGCAAGTGATTGCATATGGATTGGCGTAACAATATACAGGGCGTTCTCTTAGAAAAATATACACTTTTTGAAATAACTCGTTACCTATATATTCGACCGTTGTTCTATTTTCATCGCCGTATTCAGCGCAAAAAATACTATATATTTCCTAATTTAACCGAACACGTGGCTTCTATAATAACGGAGATACCAATGGTGCACTGTTAATTTGGATCAGCCTGTATATACACTACAGTTATTAAACACGAATGCATAACACATTGTTTCGAGTAGGTATATTGTAATACTCAATATATAAACACCTATCGTACGAAAGTATTTTTTCTATCCTCAATTGCTTTAAATTTATTTTGAAAAGGAATAATTTATGTCTAACTTGAAGTACACAGTAGCTTGATATGGATTTCGTTCGCAAGAGAGGGTGGAGCTGAATAACACTTACAAATTCGTTAAGTTTTATCAGAATCGGTGATTTACACTTTGACACTTTTCTTGCTTAACTTGAATGTAGTTCTAATTTAACTGATATCAGCCGTTGGTGAATTACAGTTTATAAAAACGACAACGGATATAGCAACGATGGCTGCAAATGGGCAAAAATAGTTTTTTTTCTACGATAAAGAATGATTTCAAGGTTCTTAAGTGCTACACATGTCAAATGTTTTTGATGAAAATTTTATAAAGAAAACAAGCAGCCAAACTTAAATCACTAAAAGTTTGTTGTTATTATAGGATATGAATCTTGTGATTATCAGGTTATTATCAGTAACATGACACCTTTACATTTTGTTATTGTTAGGGAAAAAACCAATGGAATTTGCAATTTTAATCTATCTTACAGAAATGTGGCAAACAACTAAGAATATTGTAAGCACTATGTTAAACAAATTCAATTAACTATTCTTTATAATTTGTACACAAACAGTGAATAATTCTTTGCATTTATAGGTCAATAAATATGGAATGAATTAAATCGATAGCCTGGCCAATATAAACGTTGGTCTCTTAGATTACCTGTATTAGAATCTATTTATAATTTATTCATATAAAGCTATTTTTGTGTCTCCAGTCCTAGATGATAAGAATAAATTGTGACTTACAATACTACTAATCAGTTTTTTTTTCCTCAATAATTACTGAGGAGTAGTTAACTTCATTACTGGGAAACTTACAAAATAACTATATTATTATATCTTAGTATTTGGTTACGTAACCTCAATTTGAGAACCGAATGTTTTAAGTAGGCGGTGGAAAGCAATTTTAGTTATTATTTTTACTTATAGTTGAAATCACGAAAGTTGAGCCCTGCGTCACAATTTGATGTATCTAGTAACGACACACATTTGTAAAATTGTTAGTCAAAATACTTTAAAAGATAAAGATAACAATATAAACATATGTCATTCGTCCGTAACATATCGGTAAGACCGACGTTTCATTACTCCAGTCTATTTAGTAATGGACAAGACAAAGGCAGAAATACAACAAAAATGAGATTTCTCTACCAACAACATGTAGCCAACTAAGAGACGTCATTTGATTAACATTGTTCTACCGTTTGCGGAATGTCAAATATTAATATTATTGACATTGATTGACATTATGTCAGCTCACGGAAGAACTTTGCATTCACAATCTTGGCAATTAACTGTTAACTATTGAACTTGTTGCCATATTCTAATAACGAGAAGCAAAACAATGGGCCTTTATTGCCATTTTCAGCGGTGCAAGAGGTAGGTTTATTACACTTAATTACATTATACATTACCTATTTTACTACAGAGAGTAGCAGATGCTTTAAAGATTAGTGTGTCTTCGGTAAAAAGAATAAAACACCGTAAAGAAAAAAACATTGTGTCGTCTATACAAATAAAACATGTTTAATTGTTGTTGTTGAATCGTATAATTTCTGATTCATCACTTACCCATTACATTTATTTCTTCCTCGCTTGCGAAAATTTTAATTGAAATAAAAATAAATTATTTGAAATTACAAACGAAAATCATAATAACTGATTTGTTAAAACGTAGATTATCTGTTATTTTCTTAATTATAAAGGTGCTTTTTAAAGTAAATGATATCAATAATGTCAGTGCAAATTGACATTAACCTTTTACTTTGACATTTCGTTATGTAAGTACGCGCCATAGCATTTTTAAAATATCCGGAAGTACGATATCTAATATGAATCAGAAGTACTGATTTAATTCATACGTTAATTTTTTGAGGACGTAGGGCTCATCTTTCGTGATTTTGATTAAAGTAGTGCCATAAACAATTTAACGGCAAACAATCAATATTTAAAATATTTTAAACCACAAATAAACTGTATAATGCTAAACAAAACTATAAACTAAATCAAAACAGTATTGTATTAAAGCATAGTAATTATAACTTGAAATAAACATTTTATTTTAAAATTGCATGTAGGTGCATTAGTGCTAATCTACTATATTGTAAAAATTTACAATATTATCGATATCAATTTGTATTTGCGGTTGTACTTACTGTAATTTTCTGCTTTTACATCAGTTCTGTGGGTGTACTGCAAACCTTCCATTATATCATATAATGCCACGCGGTGTTCGTGCGGAGCAAGTGGTATACAATGTCAGCTCTAAACTTGAACTAAAATTATGTAAATTGAATCAGTAGCTGTAGTGCAAATCAACATCTTTTTAGCATTATCAGTCGTGCTCTAATATGCCAACCTGTGGAGCGGATTTCACAAATTGTATCCATTGTTTCAGAAAAATCAAATGCTCTAGCGTTCAGTTCGATATTCATAGGAGACGTGATAAAAACTGTTTGTTATAACCTTAGAAGTAGGTAATGCTAGTATTCAGTAAGTGTAAAGCTAACCAGTACAATCATTTAATGATCAGAATAGTAAAGGTATATAAGGTGTCGTAAAAGAGACCTGTATTTTGTTTATAACAAAACCGATAAATTGTTAGGTACTTCAAAATATATTTCTCACGTTTGTGTACTTTACCACTGGGTTAATATTGTTATATGGAGTAGTGTTAAGTGTTCACATCCTCCATCAACCCAATGCGTTCCATTGTATCGACTTGTACTTACATATTGTGTACGAGGAACCCGTTTTTACAGTCTATTAAAATATCTATGCTGCTATACTAATATACTATACATACCTATGTATACCTCACGACTGTGTTCATGTGAAATGGGAAGCTTCGCAAAGTATGATGAGTTAGAGGACATCGCTTCCATATTTTTAAAGATCTATTTCATTGGTGTCAATAAAACTGAAATTTCATGTTTCCGGAGAATTTACGCAAAACACCAAAATTTACGACAAAACAGTTTCAAAATGCTATGAGAGCAATGAAAGAAGATATCTCTGTTTTAACAGCAACAAAAGAGTTCTTAACCAACTTTGAGGAGATACATCGTAGATGCTGCAGATGAAGTAAATCGTATCTTACCCAGAGGTGATTCACGTCAGAAAAAGACGCTGATCGTGCTAATCGCGGGCCATATTTCCTTTTATCACTTGAAATACGCGTGTTCAATAGTAAAATATAATCTCGTCTTCGTAGTGTAAGTAGGTAGGTAGAAATATGTATACTTATTATCACCTTATATTATCCAGAAAAAAAAATATTATATCAATGTAATGTCAACACGTTAAATGACAAACAGAAATCTATTTTCGAAACACGGCTATGTTTCGGTTCAGTGACCGCTAGATCAATAGAATAGCTGGCCGATTGGCTAACTGGTGCGTTAGCCTATATGGTCGGTTGGCCTAAATGATCTTTTGGCCTAAATGGTCAGTTGGCCTAAATAGTCTGTTGGCCTAAACGGTCGGTTGGCCTAAATGGCCGGTTAAGTTAAAATGGTCTGTTGGTCGCGCTGGTCCATCCAACCTCGAAGAGTTTGGTGGACCAGCTAGTGATAATAATAAAGGCAATGATAGTAATTTGAATGAAATTTCAGAATCCGTTAATTCAATTCCGCAAGCTCCTCCATGTAATCAGTAATCGTAGAAGCATTGCCATAGCGAGTGATTCCACTTTTCGGAATAAAGAGCAAGAACAACGGAGAAATGTAGTATCACCAACCAAAATAACAAAAAAATCGAAAGAAAAGTAACAACCAGAGAAAGCAACAAAAGCAAGAGAATCCAATAAAATATTAACCCTTTTTCTTAAAAGAATTACATAATAGAATATTAAGTTCTTGATTCGTTAAATATCTTTCTTATTCATTTACAACTGACATTATTCGTGTAGCCCCGCATTTACGCAACACTAACATGATAATTTATGTTAAAGTATGGGTTTAGTTGAAGCTTTGGGTCTCTACTACAACATAATGCAGCATTATTTGCCTCATTTTCAAAATTTACATTTGATTTTTGTAAAAATCATTTAACAATGTATTACATATATCAAATATTTTCGCCTTTTTAATTATTTCAACTTCAAATATTCTATGGAATAAAAGTTTCATATCCCGGAATGAAGAATCTAAGCATGACTGAACAGAAACCTGTCCTTCAGCTTTTTTAGCGACAATAGAATATCGCCTTCTGATATAAATGACATAGATGCTACTGTAATTTCACTGCACACAGGACTAGCGCGTATTTCGCGAAAATGTAATAGATCTTGAGTATAAAAGCAAGTAGCAGTCCCTTATTAATACAAACACATTTTCATATTGAATAACAAGCGAAGAGAAGTTTATAATTTATTAGCACTGGTCCAGTAAAATGATTTACGCAAATCGTATGTTTGGAGAGTCAAATATTACTTACAGGTGAGTAAACAACACATAAGTTGTCGCCTATAAGTTTGGAATGTGCCTAAATTTAATTTTGAACATCGGAATAGTATTTTAACGGCTGGAATTGCTAAATGAAGATAAGGGCAAGTTTGGCCAACATTAATAATACCAAGAAATAATCGGAACCTCTTAGAATTTGTACAAAGAAAAATTGCAGCTAGATCACAACACAAACAGTAATAAGTCGTCTTCATGCTATGGGTTTCTAAGCCCGAAAGCAGTACAATCTATCAGTTCAAGTTGGGAGGGAATTAATTAATTAATCATTACTTAAGAACCAATTTTCTTGATAGTGTACGCTGAAACTGCACGTGTTGTCGTCAAACTTGATATAAAGTACAATTGTGTACATCCTCTCATGCAACCATACAATTAGGAAACGTTAAATCTGGACATCTGGACAACATTCTGGATTAGGTAATTTGAAAAGCGTTCCATAAGTTTAGTAATTCTGCGGACCATATTAATTTCAATAGTGTTGCATAATATTCGGACATTCTAATTAAACGCTGTCGTAAAGCCAGTGTATGTACCTTCCTGTTCAGCAGGTGACACCTGCTCCACTTTTCAGGAGTACAAATTACGCGATGCTATCACAGTGTCAAACTAAGCTCTATCTTCCCGCCTCGTGGTTAAGCAGAGACCTCCCAACCAGCGCTGCCAGATCTACCGTTTTAGCGGTAGATCTACCGTTTTTACCTTCTATCTACCGTTCTACCGTTTTTCAGTTGTAAATCTACCGCTTTCTCAAATTTTATAACCTTGATTCTATAATATATCGCCATCTACAGGGTTGCCCACTTGGCCTTCGTTCTTAAACAGTACGGTTAGTA
>SMLS01075368.1:0-10564 GCA_004785975.1 Popillia japonica
TTATTTTGTCGACAGTGATTTTCTTTGGTGTGGTGTAGAACAAGTGAGACTCTTTTTGTCCTGTTTTGTTTCTTAATTCTACGACGGAACGATCTTTGTGGCAAACGCGTGGAGGTAGGATATATCTCTGTCGTGTTTTTGTGACTGTGGTTTTTTTTTGGTAAGAAGCAGACCCGGATTAGTCTCATTTTCTCCATTTGATATTGTTACATTTCCTGTTTGTTCTCTATTGTTTATCCTTACCGTGGCCTACTGTATGTTGTGTATTGTTAGTCACCCTGATCGGCCCCTGGGTGCAGAAGTAGTGTATCCCTGTCTGGTTTCCTTACTGTCGTTTTTTTGGTATCTCTAAGTTTCCATTTATTATTATCTTTTTTTAATATGGCTTCGTGTGTTAATTGCAACGGGCTTTGTAATAAATCAAATTTATGCATTCAGTGTGATGGTTGTCGCGGAACTCTGCACCTGGCGTGTGTTGGATTGTCTGAGAGTGAGGTGAAGCTCACACGGGCAAAGTCTAAATCAATCAAAGTATTTTGTAATATTTGCAATGATAACCTAGTTCATTTTCGGGATTTACAAGGCTTAATTGCCTCTCTACGTAATGAAATGGTTACCTCATTAGCTAAGTTGCCCGAGGATTTTAATTCCAGTTTAGACGCATTGAAGGTTATTAACGATTCCCAGCAAACTCAAACGCGTGCGTTTCCTGAGTTTGAAAACATTGTTCATGAAGTTGTTGAGCGTCAGTCTAGAAAAAACAATTTAATAATTTTTGGTGTGGCGGAGCAGCCGTCTAATATTACTTCTGCTCAAAGAAATCAGAATGAACGTATAGATGTTGACGCTATCTTAAACGCAGCCATTTCTACCTCTCAACCAAGCAATTACAAATTACATCGTTTGGGGCGATTTAATCCGTCTAATACTCGCCCTCGCCCAATAAAGCTTGTGTTGGGTAATGAATCGAAGGTGCATGAAATTATTCGTCATGCGAAGAATTTAAAGAATCATGGCACTTACAATACCATTCGTCTGAGTTACGATAGGACCCCTAGAGAGCTACAGCGATTTAAGGACCTAAAACGTGAACTGAATGAAAGGGTATCTAAGGGTGAAAACAATCTTAAAATTAAATACGTCAATGGAGCTCCGAAAATTGTGCATTTACCTAAGGTAGTGAATTTAAACTGAATAACTTGCCCAAGTACCTACTAAGTTGCTATTATCAAAATGTTCGCGGTCTTAATACGAAGGTGTGTGCGTTTCACAATGCTGTTTTTGCCGCTGACCACGATGTAATCTGTCTCACCGAAACATGGTTAACAGAAGATGTTTTGAGTTATGAATTATTTTCTGAAGAATATACTGTTTTTCGCTGTGATCGCAACTTACACGCCCATGGAGTATACAGGGGTGGAGGTGTTTTAATTGCCTTAAGAAATGCATTCACTTGTACATTGATAAACTTAAGTAATTTAAGAAATTGTGTTACATTAATTGATGTAGTTGGTATTAAGTTAGCTTTAAGTATTTCTTGTAATGTTTACCTGTATGTGATTTACGTTCCCCCTAATCTTTCATACGATGAATACGAGTACTTTCTTTCTGTCTTTGAAACCGAATTATCTATTGCAGAAGGAAATGTTGTTATCCTGGGCGACTTCAATATACCTGCATATAATATTGATGCCAACGACAATAAATACATTATGTTTAAAAACTTTTTGCAAGTATGTAGTTTTTCTCAGAATAATTCAATAGTTAATAATAATAACCGCTTGATGTAGTACTTTCTAATGCGTCGTGCTCAGTACGTAGAGATGACTTGCCTTTGGTAGACGAAGACTATCATCATCCTTCATTGGTGATTCTTGTTGACTTAACTCATATTGATATTCCACGATTTCCTAAAAATGTTGACAATCCACAATTTAACTTTAAAAAGGCAAATTTTCCTTTAATGTATGCTATGCTATTAGATGTAGATTGGTCAACTATTTATAATTGCACTACAGTTGATGAAGCGTGTGACAAATTTTCTAGTTTTTCTGTTCATTCTAGAAACCATAAAACTAGAATACCTGGTATCATGAAATTTAATACACATGATTTGAGTTCTCCTGCAAGCATTATTGAAGCCTTCTCTGATTACTTCAATAGCGTATACATGCGTTCCAACTCCGGCAAAAGTAATTTTACCGAGAGATTTGATGATTTGTTTCTAAATGTAGATATTCGTGAAATCAGCAAAGATCAGATATTCCCAGCACTGAAGAAATGTAAAGATAGCTTCTTGAGCGGTGTTGACGCCGTGCCCAGCTTCATAATACGTGACTGTGCCGCAACTTTGGTGAACCCTCTACATTACATATACAACTTGATTGTTAAACACAGTCACTTTCCCGAGGTTTGGAAGACATCTCGCATTTCTCCAATTTTTAAAAGTGGCGACCCATCTGATGTTCAGCACTACAGACCAATCTCCATTTTATGTAATTTTTCAAAGGTCTTTGAAAGCATTCTATATGAACACATCTACAACTCCGTTAAAAGTTTCATTTCACCACAACAACATGGATTCATGGAAAAGCGGTCAACTATCACCAACTTATGCTGCTTTACTCAATATGTATCGGAGATTGTCGATAGCCAAGGCCAGGTTGACGTGGTGTACATCGATTTTCAGAAGGCTTTCGACCAAATCGACCACTTCGTTTTGTTGAATAAACTTTTGAGAATTGGATTTTCTCCCTCTCTTACCAAACGTATTGAATCATACTTGGTCGATAGGAGTCAATATCTTGAATATCGGAATACTAAGTCAAAATCTTCTGTTCCGACTTCTGGTGTCCCTCACGGATCCAACTTGGGGCCACTTTTATTTTTAATCTTTATAAACGATATTGTCGATAGTCTTAACTGCCATGTGTTACTGTTTGCTGATTTACAATATAAAATCGGAGGATGACTGTCAACTTTTGCAGCAGGACTTGCTTAATGTTAGTAACTGGTGTCTGAGAAACTCTCTGCAACTGAATATTAACAAATGTAAAGTCATGTCTTATACGAGAAAACATATATTTATAGAACACGGCTACACATTGAACAATTCTAAGCTCGAACGTTGTGAGATTGTGAAGGATTTGGGTATATATTTTGATATAAAGCTTTATTTTACTTACCACATTAATCAAATGGTTGCCGGTGCATATCACACGTACGGGTTCATTTATAGAAATTGTAGAGGCTTTTCAAATATCAACTGTCTTATTTTGTTATTTAACTCGTTCATTAGATCAAAGCTTGAATACGGATCTCTTATATGGTTTCCTATATACTTAGTACATTGGAAAAATATTGAGGATGTTTTAAGACGTTCCCTAAAATATTTGGCCTTTATCGTAGACAAAGTTTATACTCCTAGAGGCTAGGACCAAAACTTATTACTTAGCCGATTTAACCTTGATTCACTGGCTACAAGACGGAATATAGTAACTATTAAATTTCTTTACAACATACTGCATAATAACATAGATTCGCCATGGCTGTTGAGCAAAATAAATTTTAATACACCACGATTATCGTCCCGCTATCAGTATACTTTTTATCACAATAGCAGTCGAACAAATATTATAAACAAGTCACTCACAATCTGTAATAACTACAACTCAATCTGTCATCTTTGTGATATTAATTACAGCTCTCTGAATGAAATTGTAACCATTGTAAGAAATAGCAGCTTGAATACTACTTACTAAACGTTAATCTTCTTTAACAGTGTCTTAGTTCTTATTTCTATATATTATTATTATTTTAGTTTAGTAGTTTTGGTTTATATTATTATTTTAGTTTAGTCTTAGTGCTTATTCCTATATATTATTATTATTTTAGTTTAGTATTCGCACTACTGCATGTTAGTTTTGTACTTGGGTTTATCCTGTTGGGAAATAAATCATTTATTTATTTATTTATTTATAAATAAATAATCGATCAAATTATGTTCACTATAACGGTTTCTGCTCTTATGAGTTTGCCTCTACATCTGGAGTTCCACAAGGGTCTAATTTGGGCCCTCTACTGTTTTTGACATATATCGACGATCTATTTGCTTGTATTGACTGTCACATTCTTGAATATGCTAATGATGTCACTTCTGAGCGAGATATTGTGTTTTTACAGCAGAATCTGGATCGACTGACTCGTTGGTGTTTCGTTAACAAACTTAGAATTACATGATCCCTTCTTCTTATGTCATACATAACGAACTTATAACAAAATCCGACAGGTTTAGGGATTTGGGTGTATATTTTGATAGGGAACTTCGTTTTACTTATCACATTGAACAACTTTGCGCCTCTTCATCTAGGAAACTGGGTTTTGTTATGTGTATGCGCAAAGTATTTCACTAATCCTGACATACTTAAATCTCTATTTTTTGCTTTCGTTGCTAGCGTTTTGGAATATGTTTCACCCGTTTGGTCAACAGACTACGTTTCTCGTCAGCTTTCAGTTGAGCGTTTGTAACAAAAATTTCTCAAATTATTGTCTTATAAGCTAGATGGTACATATCCTCCGAGGAGAATGGATTACGATTCTCTACTCGATAGGCACAGCATGCAATCGCTTATTGCGCGGCGTAATATGCATGGTGCTCGTTTTGTATGGAGGATCGTTAATGGTAGGGTGGATTGTGCACCTTTACTCTCGCAATTGAATTTTTACAGTCCGCGCCAATCTGCCAGATTTGGTAGTTCTCTCGTTCATCAAACCCCCAGAACTAATATATTATTTAACTCGCCTCTTTACAGCATGAGCCGGTCTGCAAATGTCGCTTTCCATGATTTGTTTGTTTAACTTGTTTTCAGTTCTTTTTTTTATAACTGATTTTCTTCATTATTATGTTACAGTTTAATTTTGTATTATTTCATATGTTTGTACAATTTTGTTATATTTTTACTATGCATATGCCTACGGGCATATATTTGTATTTATATTAATATGTAACCCTGTTTATAGATTCTGTTGAGTTAATAAATGTTATTATTATTATTATTATTATGTACGACGCCTCGCATTACACATTTCTGTTGATCAATTTTGGCTTGCTTAAGTGACTTATTTAGTTTGATTAGTTGATGATTGTACGCTTCAGAATCAATACCCGTGTTATCTGGTAAAAGTTAAAAAAAGAACAACGATTTCTTTGAAAGCGTGCCAAACACATCATCATCACTTTTTTTTGAATATTAGCTTATAAAAAATCCATTTCTTGTTCCCTAGGGATGATGCATTTCAAAAATTCATCCTTTTCTTGGGGTATGAGAAGCAAAACATAGATGTTTATACGACGACACAGAGAGAGAATATGAGTAACTCATATATCACGCTTTCAGGTTAAACCTAGGCCTTTGAAGTGATCATGAGCAGTTGAAATCGACAAGTTTAACCTTTAAGCGACTTGATGAATTGTTAGTCGCCGGTTTGGATTAATTAAATGCTTTATTGTGGCTTTATCAGCTTCAACTGGCCTTCCAGAACCTAGTATATTTTTAGCATAAAAATCTATATTTTGAAAACCAGAGTTGGCATTGATCCACTGTGAATACATCTTGTTCGTATACATAAACTATTTTTTTCTTGCGTAAACAGTTTTACCTGCTGCTTTTATCTCCCCATATTTGAAACGGCACCAACCAAAAAGTACTGCGTAGAATCAATCAGACTTTACAACAAGCAAGCTTTCCCATATCAGCCTCCCAAATATATAATAATTATACGGCTTAAATGTGAAGGTGGTCGGAACATTAATTCATTTCCTTGTCCAGAGGGAAGGGAATTATTTTCCGAACAACCCCATTTACTATCGTTTAGCCTACTTATACTTAATGCGTTTTGTGTCGATACTACTTTTGTAATGGGTACAAGTGTCCTAGTGTGTTTAGTTGACAGAATTTTATATTTTCATGGGTATTACTTGAAATATATATGTAGAAACAAAAGTAAAACATTTGTGCATAAAGTACAAATCGGTAGTGTTAAAAGACAACCTAGAAGAATGAATAAAATAAATGCTGTAGATCGTGTATAATAGCTATACCGGAAATTCATGACATATATGTAAGTACGTCGTTCTCTTTTCATCTAAATTTCATTTCAGTCAACATTACCCTTTCGATCTGTATAATACCATTAAAGTAGATCAAGGCATTGTATCAATCGCGTGGATACTGTATTACCCGATGTCGGTAGTACAGACTGGAATGTCTCTAGAGTGAATGGAATTGCTGACGAGTATCAACTGCTAGTGCGCCTTGATTTGGAGCGTCCTAATAAACCAGATGAGAGAGTAAAGATTAGAATGATTGCACTACATTCCACACGCCGATCTTATCATATAGCCTGGTCGGTACGGTCTCCCTTTTGTCGGAAAGTGAATTATCGACTGAGCTTCAGTGAATCGTCTGGGAATTTTCCGAGTAAAACAGCTTTCCTAGCTACTGCTAAAGGAAGACAGATGATATGAGAGGAAAAAAACCTCGCTTCGGTCGAAGATCATGGTAGTATAAAGACTAAACGCTCTAATCCATCATAAAGTAAGATCAGATATACGCTAAGTGAGTCGTACCCATACAATGTACCAAACTTGAATATAACTAATGAACAACTTTAAATGCAGAAGGGCATCGCATATGTATGGTTACGTTGGGACTTGTGCTTTCTGAAACGGTTAACTACTAAGAGTAACCAGAGTATCTGTGAAACTAGAATGCATGAGAATTATTAAGATGTTCTATCGTTAATTATACAAGGTGGCGCAAAAGTAACGTCTGCCATTTTGTTATAAATTAAAAAAGAAGAGCTCTGTTTTCATAAAAGCTTATATGAGGGTGCAAAATTGATGACATTAATTGGAGAAAATTATATCGCTCAAATGGCCACCTTCGGAATCGGTTGACGGCATTTTGAATTGTTACTCGCAAAGCATCCATCCTGGCTCCAAATTGGCGATTTCTTCTTCAATGTTAGCTTTCAAGACTTGCAAGGTTCGGGGTTTGATGTGGTAAACGCGAGATTGTAAAAAGCCCCAAAGGAAAAAGTCTGGTGCTGTTGGGGCAGGTGATCTGGATGGCCAGTTCAAATCGCCGAAACGGGAAATCATTCAACCTGGAAATTGGTGTCTCAAAATTTCTATAGTTGCCCGAGACGTGTGAGTGGCTGCGTCGTTCAGTAGAAACCAACAATCACCGAGACCCAATGCAGCAATTTCCTGCAAAGAAAACTCGTTTACCATCTGCCTGTAACGCTCACCATTAACGGTTAGGGTAGCAGTCAGTAAAATAAGGGCTAATCACTTTTTCACTGCAAATGCCGCACCAAATACTCACTTTGAGAGGATCCAATGGTTCCTGTTGCATTTTATGAGGATTCTCCGTACCCCAGAAATGCAAACTTTGTTTATTAGCATAACCCCGTAAGTGGAAATTGGCTTCGTTTCTCATTATGATTTTTGATACGAAATCATCCTATTCTTGCACCAAGTTCAACAGAATAGTGCAGTAAGTTAATCTTGTCCGATGGTCAGTAGGCAGCAATTCGTGAAAAGTTTGCGCTTTGTAGAGGAATATTTTCAACGAACATTGCCTGCGCTGATGTCTAATTGCGTGCATCTTCGTCTCGATGATGTGTGTGAATTCTTTTGTCGTTGGCAGCAGCAGCGATATTCTTATTCGAACGAGCGCTACGACCCCGACCACTTCTTGCGACATCTGAGTCAGGTTCGAGCAAATGAAACACAATGAGGAGGAAAATAATGGGGAAATTCGCGCTGTGTTAAAACAACAGACTGAAAATTTGTCAAATAAGCAGTACTTACCAAGAATTCCATGTTCTTGATGTGTGCGTAGCTTCATGGCTTGTTGACAAACTAATTCTATATATATTTACATCATAAGTGGCAAAGATCAGTGACATTCAGCGCCATCTGCAAAAATGGCAGCCTATTCAAATAATGACATTACTTTTGCGCCACCCAGTATATTCGGCTGATATCTATTTAAATCAATTATATAAAATAATGAAAGTTATAATAACGAATAGCTATTATTACTTAGTTTTGCGTTACCTTAAATGAATTCATTCGTTACTAGAGGGCGAAAAACTTATTTTCCATCATTTTTCCCATACTTATGTCGTAAACCAGTGAAACTTCTTCAGTCAATCGAGTAGATACATATATCAGCCTTACTGTTTTTATATCAATTTACGTGCGCGAGGCTATTGAATCCGTACAAAATTGGTGCAGAATATGATAAAAAATGCGTGCAGGCAACAGCTATTTATATCTCTTCTTTTACACTAAAAAAACCAATGCTGTCGTTACCAAGACTACATCTAAAATAGTCGTATGGCCAGAAATTTAATAAATTTGTCACTTATAATTTAATGCTCCTAAAGTAGGAGGGACAAGTAACTGAAAGCTATTTCGATAATATTTGCCGTAATTGCAATGCGACATATGTATTTGCTCAATTTAATTAATGATAATGAGAACTAAGCCATCATGGATCATAAAGGATATAGTTTATAGACGTACCAATAGAAAAGATAGAACAAACCAAATAATAGAAATTAGAATGACTGAATGCTATAGTGACGACGATTGCATCTATTCGACTATCTCCTATATTGATTTTTTGTGATGTGGTAACTTGTAGTAGTGGCGGCTTCTCAAGGTGTGTTGTTTTCGTTACTACCGCAAAAATTTTTGCTACCTAATCAAATGTGTGTAAATATGCTCAATAGGTTTGTAGCAGTTCTAACTGTTTATAATATTGAAGTCTTACTCCCTTTGCTGTCAACACCAAATAGTAGTTGGAATATTAGTCGAATCTAATAGCTCCACTGCCTTGTAAAAGCAAAAAGTCAATTAATATCTCCAGTTGACATTTGAAATGAAATATAATTATTCGATGAGTCAAATGAAACCTTTAACGATTATTTATGGTCTAAGCAATGAGGAATAGAATTCAAATGAACCAGAACTTGAAACGCATCAACAGCTTTAAACCAATAGAATCCTAGAATTAGTTACGTATACATATGTGTGTATAAGGCACTAGGTGAAGTATTATAACAATAAATGAGTATGTACATCAGAGCCGATTACAATACAATACTATTGTTAAAGTAAAACCGAGACAAGCTTATACAAATAAACACTACGGTACGCTACGATACCAAATATAAGAAAATTGTTATTGTAAAAACTACTATTGTATAAAGCCATTTTAAAGGACAAACAAAGAGTTTATAGATATCAGAATACTACTACTACTGTATATACGCTAGTAAAATTTATATAGGCTTGCATATACATACCTACATGTAGCTTATTTATCCAATTTCCATTCTTTTAATCTTAGCAGGTATGTACCTACGTATACAAAAGCTTGCATATTACGAATATTAGAATAAGATTGATGACGTATGCAAAATTTATAGACCATATAATTTACAAAATACAATTTTACAAGCGAATATTTAGAACGACGCTATATATTCTGTTGAGGGTGAAAGCGTATTTTGCGTGAAATAAGGCGTGAATACCCTGCTCGTATCGAACAATCGAATCAAAGCGAAAAATCATTTTTAAGTCATGCCATATAAAAGCACCGCCTTATTCTTTTGTTCCACTTTCGCGTCGCATGGAAAAAAAGTAATAAATTCCAAAAGTAAACACGTTGTCGCCAAGGTAGGGAGAGCGAATGTGTATAGGTACCCACAGAAACACATACACTTTCCGGTAATGTAAGTGAAGTGTATGTAAAGACGCGTTCCCTAACTTCCTATCCGACCGTTATCTCTTTTTCTCCCATGTTTCACACGAAAAAGTGAACGGGAAACGTTGCTATATCTTTCCGCAAAAGCATAAAGTGCATTTGCAATGATTCCAACACAATGTAATAACCAAGGATGGTAGACGGTGCTCTCGTTTTATGGACGGAAATATAATTTGCTCAGATATGGAACACCACCGGAGTTGGGGAAGTAGATGGTATGCACAGTCTTGGCGCCAGATCGCAAAACTGTTATAGAACTATCACGTTCTAGCTCATATACATATGTATATGCATACCAAACTTGTTTTAGTGTAGGTGCTATACTAGTTAGTTCTATAAAATGGGCGTCATAAAATTCTTAGAACGATATTGTAACGTGAGGATTGTATTGCACAACACATATAAACTAATAGATATAGCATCGAGAACTGTATTAGTATAGCAGCAATGAAATAGGTTTGCGAGAATTAGCTTAGAAACTTAGGAACTAAACGAAATTTTGCACTATGCTATAACTTGTTATTTATCTCGTGGTTGCTTGATGATAATAGCTACCTTAGTCATTACCATAGGGAAAAAAGTTAACAAGTTCTTGATGTCTTTCACAAGTACCTAATCGATATGTGGATATATGAAAAAGACTATTTTGGCGAAATAGTAAAGCAGAAAAGGCCTGTTTAAAATACTAATGTGGAGATACATATTTCTGATAATTATCTACC